>JANHQD010002032.1:4361-28117 GCA_024721195.1 Marasmius sp. AFHP31
GTCAGCTCAGAGCAAGCGTAGTAGCTGTACGATGTAGTATGGTAGACGCTTGCTCAATACGAGTAGTGTGGGTTTTGCCAGAGGCCGGGCCTGGTTCGCTGGGGGCACGTGAGATGCACATGGAAAGTGCACGTGGAAAACTCATGCTCAGACGCGTGCAGAAAGGCAGGCGCGTCGAGAGGAAGAGCCCCGAAGCGGGAGAGGACCGGACCTGAGCGCTCGAGTGCAGGAGCTCCTAAGCCGAGGAGACCTGGGCGGCACCTGCTGTACCCAGCGCTAAGAGGACTGCTCGTTTGGGGATGGTGGGAGGGACGAAAAACGAGCCACGAAGAGGGGAGAGTGAGCGACGGAAGCAAAAGCGAACGCGTCGCGCGAGTGTCACACAGAAGCATATCAGTGTGACACTCAGACTCGAAACTAGCGCAAAGCGCTGGCGGCGTCTATCCTTATCTTATCCTGTGATAAGACCCTCGTGCCTCGGGCCTTATCTAGGACCTTCGCATGCTCCCTACACCACGCTACCTTGCTGTTAACTGGTGACCCACGCGGCCGCAATCATGTCATGAGATTAATACATTGTCGTAGGACGTGTAAACGACGTCGTGATAAATAAAGAAGCGGCCTAAACATAAAGCTTCTACCGCAGATTACTAGAGTAAGAATGGAAAGGGTGGATACTTCATTGTCACGGGGCAGGTACTCATCATCATCATTAACAGAATAAAAGAGTTGCGGGTGCGTGCGTCTACTGATGTGTGTTCCAAAGTCCTTTTCTTGGTTTAGGTAACTATGAAGGTGACGGGAAGAGGGGTGCCATGAATGATGGATCATTCAGACGATGAGAGCACCGAGTGCAACGCCAATTAACGCGACGCTGAGACCAACAGCTGATGCAGGAGTGAAAGATCCGATGGCACCGTTGCCCCCATTCTGACCGCCGCTGCCGCCAGAAGGGCTCGAGGATGTCGGGCTCTGTCCATTAGAGGTCGACGAGCCAGTGGGGGTAAGACTGGTGACAGAAAATGAGACCGACGTGCTAGCGATGTTGCAAAACTGTTGTGCTAATCCTTCAGCCGTGGACAGTTCGTGCTGACAATCACTTTGCATCATCCGCGAGATGAGTGCACCAGGGAACGAAGCACTGTGAAATGATCTTGTTTAGTTTCTAAAAGATTCTCAAGGTGACTCGACGCACTTCGTGCAGTAACACTCAAACTGAGCTATACTCTCGCAATTCATATCTGACACCGCTAGTTGGGTAGCATTTACCACTAGAAGAAACGCAATATAAGATCGAGATAATTCTACGAGATTGAACATAACGCACCGCAAGACGAATATCCACTGAGAGTAGGTAACTGCGCACTGCTGGTTTGCGTTCCACTGGCAGATGTAGAATTGGCCGACAACGAGCTAGGAGCGGTGCTCGTTGCCTGCGTTGTTGCACTTCCAGTAATGCTCTCACTTCCGAATGTTGTCGGAGGTGCTTGTGATCCCTGACCCCATACCAGAGAAATTATTTGCAGGAGAAATAGAGCAGAAAGAGGGAGGTTCTTGAGTTGGAAGCGAACGGACATGGTGGTTCTGGTCGAAGACGATTTATTACATAAGCCAAGCTCTCCGAGGAGTACAAACCCACCAGCCAAGAACTTAGACTTGTAAAAGGTGAACTCTATTTTCCGGAGCATAGTAAGTACTGTGGTGCACATCATCGACAT
Source organism: Marasmius sp. AFHP31 (assembly GCA_024721195.1). Classification (NCBI taxonomy): domain Eukaryota; kingdom Fungi; phylum Basidiomycota; class Agaricomycetes; order Agaricales; family Marasmiaceae; genus Marasmius; species Marasmius sp. AFHP31. The sequence goes on from JANHQD010002032.1 coordinate 6,080, forward strand.
ATTCTATTTTAACTACATCACGAAGCAACTTCAGATGCCTAGAAATAAGTATCACAGGTCCGCGACCTGGCAAAGACAGTGTTGATTATGATGGCCCTGCATGCGAGAATCAGAACGGACCAACGTCAACGGCTTCTATAGTCGTCGACGCAAATTTTCGACCGTATGTTCGAACTCTGGAAGACCTGCAATGCACTATTCAGGACTTGTGAGATGGAGATTTCATCGAGTGTGTCAAAGCACCAAGGCTTCGTGAAGTCGTGGAAAATGTGATCACTTTGTCATCCAAATCGCCAAAACTGGTCAAGCGGTAACAACTAGAAGACCTGCTAAAAGCCCGTAAGGATTGCAGGTCTTGGGACGTTAACAACCCGATAATTGAAGCGTTCCAGGACGAGTGCTGTTAGGAATTGTGGTAGGGAATAGGGATACTCTGAGTTGTCGCTGCATGGATGACAGATTAATCGATTACTCTCGAGGCGAGTTTCATTCGTGAGGCAGGTTGTTCATCGTCTCAAACTCGTTATCTTCCATGAAAAGACGATATTCAATACTGGTTGGAAAGAGGATGGCTCTGACACGTACCTTTCGGACTCTCATGAAGTCCATCAAGTCCAATCCCGTACGACAACGAAGCACCCAGGCCCCTCCTCGACGCGACATCGTTCGATGTGATTCAGGTTAACGTTTATGGTTGGATTCCAGGAACAGGGATAAATTACAGAAGATGCATGTTTAATCCACGGATACACCCTTGACTCTAAGTTCATTTTTCGCCTGCGATATTTCCTGGACAGCAGATCAGAATCACATCCCATTGACGGAGCAAGTCGAAGAAATGTTACTCACAGCCAATAATTCGTTATACGCTTCTGGGCAATCTCTGAAAGTAAATAGTCCCCAGCCCAGTGACCACAGAGAGTAGGATCCAAATGACACCAATAGCCACCAAGGTATCTAGAGGTGAACCTGTCAGCCGAACAGAGCTTGAGCTAATGACTGAACGGATACCACGTACCACCGGCAGAATTTCATTGACAACTTTTTCTTCGACGAACGGCACTTGAATGGTCTGAAGGAAGACAAGAGTGTAAAGTATTGTAAGGAACGTTGCGATTCCAGCAACGCGATGAGCACGAGCCATGGTCGGAGGTGAAAGCGAGAGTTTGATGCGCTTGTTGAGGTCGACAGTGGAACGGTGAGAGGAATGCCTCCAATAAGGAAACCTATTCTCACGACTGTCATTACAGTAACAAGCGCTTAGACAATACTGTGGCGCCCAACGATGTCATTCCTCAACCGCTTTTCTCGATTCTTCTCTTGTTTCTCCTCCCCGTCTCCGGCTCAAGTAGCTTCGGCGAAAGACTTAGTCGAAGTAATTTCCTCGTTATCCTCACGAATCTATTCAATACCGACCTATACACAGACCGCAATTAAAGAAAACAGGGTCCTCGTGTTCTCCAAGAGCTATTGTCCCTATTGTCAGTCAGCCAAACACCTCTTCCGTTCCAATTTTCCAGATGCTCCAGCGAAAGTATTTGAGTGCGCACTAGCTCTCATATCTCAGCTCGATTTGTGTACTGAAATGTTTCACGTGGCAGGTTGGATCATTTAGCGGAGGGGTCAGCAATACAAGCGTACTTGCTTGAAAGAACAGGACAGAGGACGGTGCCGAATATCTTCATCAGTGCGTTGTGCACGTTTTCGCGATGTCTATTAGCTTGACCTAACGAGTCGCCGTTTCGCATTACAACAGACCAGCAACACGTGGGCGGTATGTTTATGACTGTACGACATCTTCGGGTTTGAACACTGAAATTACGGGCTTCGCAGGAAACGATTCGGCTCGAGCAATGTACAAGACAGGCGAACTCGAGAAACTCGTCAACACATAGAGATAGACCTCTCCGTCAATTAAGCAGATCTCTGAATTCTGATCCACCCGTTTCTTGTAATTCAACTAGCGGACCGTCGGACCTTTCGAAGGATGCTTACCGCGTCAATTCATACCCTGTGAACGCTCTTTCGAAATCCAGTTCCACCTAAAGCCAATACTTTGTTTCTGTGCGCTCTGGAACTGGAAGCACGAGGCTCTAAGATTTCGCTCGACCGCTTATCGGCTTTTATTCGGATGCTGCTGCATGTGAATGTTGTTGAATATTGAAGCCTAGGTCCTTATCCAGGAGTTCCCCCTCCCCATAGTTGGGTGTTTTCTACATCTGCGAGTCTAAAGCCATGATACGATCCCCGATACGCCTTGCCACCACACTCAACACTACCAACAGGCTACAAACCAGTCCGACACCGGTCGACGTCGCTTCGTGGAGTGCGTATGACAGTCAGGGTCCCTGGAGCTCCCGGAACAATATACTGAGCGCGTTTGAAACGCACGGCGTACGCCCTTTCCCGCCTAGCCTTTGCCTCCGTGACTCTGTCTCGACACTTCTTCTGGGCACTTGAGCTTTGCCATTGAAAATCCTCTCGTCGAAAACTTTGGACGGCAAATCGGAAATGGTATTCCCTGCGATCCTGCCATGCAGTGGTGTATTGCAATTCGGGTTTCGTGACCAATCGTGGAGAAATATTTTTTCCCGTATTAAGGGCAGGTTTACGAGAGGTTACGATGGAGATCCACACATTTATGTGGCCGGCTATAGCACCGAACATCCTTCATCTTCACCCATCATCTTTTCTCGCTCTCCTCGTTCTATGTGATCCCAGTCCCTCGTTGCTTTCTCTCATTCAACGACTTCTGTTCGAAGTGTTCCTCAAGTACCAGGCTTGTCTAAAGAAATGGTGACATGGGTGCAACCTAGCACAACTGTGAATCGGGGTGAGCTTCTTTTCCCCATTCCGTTTCGGTCCCTCCGTTGCTTGACTAAACATCTTGCTTAGCGGTGACGACAACGTTACTTGGGATCGGTCAGATTTTGACCATGATGCGCCTGGTGGTGCGGTATAGAACACGGCGGATATGGCTGGACGATGCCTGTGAGCAGCAGAAAACTTTTGCCTACGAAGGGGATTAACGGAGCTGCTTGCGTAGGGGCGTTTGTTGCGTTGGTCTGCTCCTTCATGCTGCTTGTCGGGATGTGGATACGGACCGATCTACCTGGTGCGTCCTCTAGACTAACTTCGTTACCGCCACTGAATACATACAATATTCCTTAGGGAGAGGGCCCCTGAACCAGCCCCGGTCTACCCGGGTTGTTGCCTATTGGTATGTTCGGTTCAGGCATCTATCAGACATTTATCGCGAGTACGATCTCACTTACCCTGGACAGGATGGTGGTAGAGAGCTTCACGAACACTCTTTGGTACATATGCAAGATTCGTTTTCTGATCGGGGAACTTGTACTGACGGGGCCGAAATGACAGGGCCGCGAGGATGAGCATCATATTCTCCGTCATTCGACTGATACCTCCAATGATGAGATTGCGGCGGATATCCAACTATTCCGCAGTGCTATTCATGCTGATGTGGATCGGTCTACTGATCCAGAAGACCTACATCTGCGCCTCGAATAAAGACTGGTATCAGAGAGATCCTCCGCAATGTCGCCTGGGTCATGGCGTAGCCATTAACGAACTCGTTAGTAAGTGATTTTCGCGTCCGTCTGTTCTTCGTAGCGAGCTCAATGATTATCTCCAGCCGATGCGATATCAGATTTGTTATTGGCCCTGATACCTATTCGTCTCCTACGAGGCGTGAGCCTTCTGGGAGACCAAAGAAAGTCAGTATATTCGGAGTTTCTTCCCGACGGTGATCTCACAACCTCCCCGCCCCTACCAGAATGCTGTACATAGTCTTCGGGTCGAGCCTTTTGATCACCGTGGTCTCTATCATCCATGCCATCTTTGTTCTGGGCCCCGCAGGGCTCCTCGAAGCGATAACTGCACAGGCACAGGTTTGTACCTACAGCATTCGACCTTGTTCGTTCAGTCTCATGTAACAATTCGCCCAGGCCGCAACCGCGTTAATCGTGGCAGACATGGGAGTGCTCGGATCGCTAGTCTACCGACGAATTCGCAAAGGCCGGCAAGATTTCGACTCAAAACCCTATACCTACGAGTTCAGCGTTCACACCAATGCTTCCATCCATATGCGTCGAGTTCCGCGCCGACCGATCGATACAAATGCTACACATCTCCAATTCAATAATAACCTTGACGACTACCAGTTCACCACTTCTTATAATCCTGACGACCAAGATCTTCACAGCGACGACCGTACACAGACTGCTCCCCTCACGGTTTTGAAAGACATGAAGGGCGCAGCCAGTAGCTCCCAGCGGATGTCTATCGAGGACGGGAAGGAGCCTGATCGACAATCGATGAAGGATGGCAAACCAACTTCCGTTATACCGTAGAAACGTCCTATATACGGGGAACCCTGCAGTTCCTAAAACTCACCTTCTACCTAATTCGCGTTCTCCTTCTGGCATATTTGGGTTGTTTGTAATTTCTGTACTAGACTCTTGTTCGGACTCTGGATGCCCTGTCTAGAGAACGTCCTGCATAATGACCACTCGACGAAACTCGAATTACCCTCCCGCGAGTATTTTCAGTATGGTTGTAACCAGGCACGAATTTCACGCATCATTATTGTCAAGCGAGCCACCACTACCATGATCTAAGTATCAATTGTAGGGTGGTATATAACACGAGAACCGCTTGTCTTTAGGACCTCTCCAGCCAACTTGAACCAGCGAAGACGAGAGATGAGTAAACAAAAGCAGGGAACAACGACATCGTGCACTTACCACACTGCCAGCAGTCCAACAAACCGAGTGGATCGCTGACGATGAAACCCCTTCAGTCAAGTCGCTTTCAGGGTCAAGTACTGGTACTCACTATTTCTTCTTGACTTGAAGCAACTTGGGATAATTGTCTCCCCAGAATGTCACTGCAGAGTCGTGAGTCGACTGTAGCCAGGGAAACCCAAACGGGAGCGAGACTGCTTACCTTCGTGGTTGGGCTCGTATGTGTCACCCTCGTTCTGTTCCGACCAACACGCGCTCAGTCCTGTCATAGGCCCGAAAAGCGAGTGTCAAACTCACGAAGTATGCCCCCGAATTCGGCGCGATGTCTCGTTGAAGTTGGGTCACCTCCGTAACAGTCTGGTAAACCTTTTTGATATCCTCGGCGGTCGAATTGAACTGCCACTTGCGGTTGAAACCGATCTAGGGGGGCTCGCTTCAACAACTCACAAGAATGACCTGAGAGGCGGGACTCACCTGCCAAAGAGAATTTCTCCAAGCGGGAGTGACACTCGTGGATCCTTCGGTATAATTGTATAAAAACGGCGGGCCGACCACGATGTACGGGTTGATGCCGTATTGGGAAAGCATCGTGTGAGTGACGTTCAGGACCTTGTTTTTCCCGGAGTCGTTCGTGAAGAGGTCGGCAGGGATCAACCGGCCCCCGAGGATCGTGGGTTGTCCCACCACCTAGTGCATATGGGTGAGTGTGGTGCTCTGTGGCGCTCCTGTCAGGGATATTGAAATTTCATACCGCTTGAGCTGAGAGAACGTATTTCGAAAAAAATGCCTGCCAGGAGGGAAGGTCTTCGACGAGGGAAGTTCCGCCGTGCGCTAGCGCATAGTCGGTCACAGACCGTACGGAATTCTGAGCCTCATCCAGGGTCAACAAAGGGTTGACATTGATAACAGAGTAGGCCTGAAGGGCGGGAAGATCTAAATTCAGGCTTACGGGAGGCAGGAAGCAGGTGCACTCACATTCATGTGTCCTCCCCAGCCCTCCTGACCCCATTTGTAGGTCTCATTGATAAGGAGGCTCAGGAACTCTCGGGAGTTCTCAAGCCTTTGAGGGATCGAGATGGAGGCCCTGCATCCACGAATGAATTTACAAGACGACACCGACGGAAGAAGAAAGGGCACGTACACTCTGAGGCTCATAGCGGGCTCAACAGACATCGTTGACTCCAGAACAACACCGAAAGTAGAGCCTCCTCCCCCACGCAATGCCCAGAACAGGTCCTTGTTCTGAAACTCGTTGGCCACACGATACTTTCCGTCCGGAGTTACGACTTTGAATTGTATCTGCAAAGAGTTAGGTTACTATCGAGTGAATGATGAACAACACCCACAACGCGATCAACTCCCAGCCCATAAACAGGTGAAAGGACGCCGTGACCCCCTCCCTACAAGGTGTCAGTGCAAGAGTTTCACGATCGCGGTATCAAACACCTACCATTACCCAGCCACCACTGGCCGCGATCGTCTGGGCGTATCCACCGATAAAGGTGAACTTCTTCTCTTCAGCGTAACGATAGATCTCCTCAAAGGTCGCGGCTGCCTGCGCTTCGCGTGAGCCAAACTAGATAGCCTTCAATGCGTAGACCTGAACTTACCCCCATAGTGAGAGCAGCATAGGATTTGCCTTTGCCACCTTCAGGCACGAACTTTTGCGAGTAGGAGAGCTCCACGACAGCTTCAAAACACGATTCGATGGCGCGAGAAGTAAACAGAGCTTACTGATTTCAACTTGCCGGTCTGGCAAGGAGAAGATCAGGACGAGAAAGTTGTGAGTCGATGTACGTTCACTGACCCAGAGAGAAAGGGATCCAGGCATGCTGGAACGACCCTTGTAGTCATGGCCAGATGCTTTGACCGACAAGAAAGTACCGGTCTCTTTCGCGAACTTGAAAGCTTTCTGGACATCTTCAGGAGAGCTGACCTCGATCTATTGGAACGTTTGTTCGAGTTGCGCGTTTGCGAGGAGAGGACCACGTACATAGTAGGGCGATACGCTGCCTTGTTTGCACTCCCTTCCATCCCATGCAGCAGAATTATTGGGTCTGGTTGAGTCGAGAAGGCATGTTTCGATGGTCCTTTGACATGTCTCTAGTTGAGGCTAAACAATTGAATTAGTCCGTAAGAGTTTGCGGGTATGGTAATTCAGGGCAAGGAACTCACAAACATGTACGCGTTTGCCTTCGGGAAGCGAAACTCGGGCTTTGTATAGCCAGCTTGCACCTCTGCGCAAGCTGTCGAATTGCGGCCAACTTTCTTCCCGTTAACGATGTCGAAACATGGAGCAGAGACTGGAACAGCAGGGTGCAATCGACTTTCGAGAGATTGTCCGAGTCGTTCCCATTGCTTCGCATTTGCCGCAGCGAAAGTAGTTTGAACAGAGAATGCGAGCGCCGCTGAAAGGCACAACAAGCTGGGAGCAGCCTTCATGAGGGTTCCTGTCAGGGGGGTTGAAAATCCCAATCGATCTCTTAAATTCCGCATTATCTGGCAGCAGCACGCGTTCCCAGAGACTGCCGAGGACACCAGTATCAAAACACCAACAAGAGTCCACTAGTACCACGCTCAGGGTCCGGCTAATTTCAAACTGTGTAACTGTGAGCCTGGGTAACAGCCGGAGTGCAATGGATGGGAATAACTTACTTAGTTGCCAGACTGATAGTCGACTGTATACACCTATCCGCCGCTAAATGTCACTAGTTCTGTGATTATCGTAAGTAGGTAGCTGAGGCGACCGCCGACCGGGCTGAAGCGCTTGAGGAGGCTGAAGAAAGGAAACACTTTGCCCGGCAGGCACATCGAGGCAGCCGTTTTACATTAGGGTAGGTTGATCCGAAGATGTTCTTCCATTCCGCCTAATCAGTTTAGCGACAACCTGAAAAAAGGATAAAAACAATATGGCTGGCACGCGGCCACTAGTATGATAAGACCTTCAAGTGAGTATACGTGATGTAAGTAAGGATCGAGATAATAAAGGCGCCACAGTAAATCTTGAATGTAGATAGGGATTGGAAGCTGTTCACACATCTGAATTTGGCGCTCTCCAATGTCATGGGCTACTGAGGACGGTTTCAGTGCGCCTCAAGACCCTGTCAAAATATGTTGCATCGATTTTATCATGTATCTTCGTACTTGGCGTCCGCCGAAGAGCTTCCCATCTCCAGTTTCGAGGGTGTTGTGGTGGCCCGTGTTTGATCGGAAGGGGTTTCGGCGGATTGTCCTTGAAAACGCATCGTGGTGAACTTGACCGAGCGAACGCTATCAACAGATTCTCCAAGACTCGTCCGTACAATGATCATGGTGGGTGCAATGGCCTAAGCGGTCGAAACTATAAGTATGGCTAAAAGGAGATTCGGAAATTGCGATGGAGATGAGGACTTGCACCCATCTGAACTACGGTTGGTAAGATATTGACTGGTACATAAACTAGGACCGACGTCTCGGTCAGCGCAATGTGAAGCATGGCAAAGACAGGGTAGAGCAAGCCCGATTCCAGACTATCGGGTCATTAGCTTGGTGGATACGGAGGAGGGCTCGTGAACAGCACACATGATGGCGACGACAGTCTGGTACTTCTTGCTAACGGAGCGGCCCATAAGTTTACGAGCTTCGTGATCCACCAGATTCTACCAGCTGAGGTCGACGTGGTTCATTTACGGTCAGTACTAAGTAGTATATAATGCACGAAATACACTCACCCGTTAGCAAGGTCAGCAAGACATTGACGCTCGCACTTCCAACCATGTAGATCATCTCAAGCATATTGCCCTTTACGACCAAGTCCAAATTCGATGGTATGGACTGGGCCGCGTTGCCAATCCCGTACATAATAACCCCGGTGAACCCAACGACTATTAATCGATCAGTGTCCAGAATAAACACTCTAACGAGTACAGGCATACCGGAAAATGTGACCCCAGCAAGGAGGGAGGAATCGGTGACTTTGCTTGGGAATGCGCGTCGGAGTCAGTTGCAGGATGTCCATTAAACAAGACACCCTACTCACTTCGTCAGGATAAACAAGGCAAAGAAGAATCCACTGCGAGAACAACAGATATTTCACTAGTCTCTTGAGAATATGGATAAAGTCGAAATCTTCGACGCACTTCGTAATGTTTCTTGCCAAATTTCGGGAATAAAACTCCTCCACTTCGGTTTCGTCCCTCGTTTTGACCGCTTGAAATTCCACCACAGTTTTCGCGATGAATAGATACAACTCGCATCCTGCAGACACGATAGCCAGAATAAAAAGGACAATGCTCCACCATAAGAAGAGCTTTCGATGGGATCCGTGTTCCTTTCGAAGGGGCGTGCGGATGCATATACCAAAGAGCAGAACGTAGAAGCCTACATCGGCCGTGCCGCTGATCGTCAATATGACGGGCCCGTCGAAATGGAGCGTAGAAACATGAACCCACCATAAGCAATGAATTGGACCTATTGCACTTGAGCGATTACTCGACCAGCTTTGGAATGACTCATCACTTACCGACATACTGATGATCGGTTCAACGATTATTCTCCGCACAGAGGTAAGAACAGAGTCATCGAGGAAGGGCATGTTTCCACCGCGGAAATTTGAGGGAGAGAATGAAAAACAAGGGCTTGAGGTCAGATTTTATAATGTTTCCCCTACACCAGAAGCTACTAAGCTGCAAGAGGTTGTACCCATCTTCCAATAGGTCGTCAATAACGGAGAGATTACCCGTGAAGGCGATATAATTCTGAGGGGATAGAGCGGCTCGTGTTGAACGTTGAAACATCGAAGACGAGGTTTGGGATCACGAACCAACTTCGTCGATATCACCCACGGGATCCCCCATGACCTTCATGCGAATATTTTTTTCAGGCATTCGATATTCTGGACTCGAGAGGCAGGACTGTTGTCTTCTGAGCATTGGTTCTGTTGATGTCCATCGAGCGCCGCATTCGTCTTAGCCTCGCAATTTAGGTCGGAGAAGGGCTTCGGAGTGCTTCCCACTGGAAAAAGTTCCCATTGGACTTGATGTTCCTATCATGAACGATGGACTTGGAGTTGATCATCAAGCTGATCTTCAGGGATTGCGGTACGCCAGTGGCGGCTGGCTTGATCTCGACTACTGCTAGCGGCTAAGGAAGAAAAAGTCAAGTGAGGCGAATTTCCCCCGTGGAGTTGATTTTCCTGGTTCCACGAACTGAGGGGATTGATGAGCTGAGCCTCAGAGATACATATCGTGGCAGGACACTTTCAAGGGTACAGCTGAGCGCAGTAGCCTGAGCTGGCCAGGGGGGGAAAGAAGAATGGTGGTCGTGGGAGAATCGCCACTGGCACTAGCTCGGACTTTGACGCCCAGGCAAGCGCTCGAATCTACGACGTACCATATTGTATAAGGCCTTTGAATGTCATTGCCGTTCAAAATCATCGGCCGCGTGGATCCTTTGGCAAGCTAAGAGTGTGCGCGCGAAACCTTTCAAACGACCAACACGACGTCAGTCACAGGGATTCTCAGTGTCCACTGTCGAACGCGCAATGGTGTTCTCGCGCGGCCAAGAACGTCAATCCTGGGTGCATCCGTGGTATATATGCGTAAAAAGGTCATAAAACTAGAGCTGTCCAAGATACAAAGAATAATTGGTATGAAGGAATAATGGTATTAAAAAGGGCGTGTGTGTAGGAGTTGTAAATAGCACAAGAACGTTCAAAGGCATCGTCAACGAGTCAAAAGAGACGAACTGATTACCGATGATGCAAAAGTTCCATTTGATTTGTTAGGTCCGTATTTGTTAGTTAGGTCCATGTTTTCCTTTCTTTGTTGCGAAGAATTTCAACCGCAAATGTTGGGGAATTGGCGGTCAGTTGGGTTCTGTGGAATCCATCCGTTGCGCAAACCCGCTTGGTAGGTCCACTCGTCGGCGTTTTCAGCCTTCCATGTCCACTGGATCCATCCATCGGCCTTCTCGTAGGTAGTGACCTGGGCCTCCCAGTGCTGACGGAGGAAAGTCTTGTAATCGTTACTGAAGGAGGAAGCACGCCCAGTCAGTCCACTGCAACTTCCGACGCGGAAGGAGCCAGGGTACGTTCCCTAACCACGAGGAGAGTGAGCACAAATCAAAGGCCAGATGCGCGAGCCGAAACGCACCTCGTATCGGATACCAACTCCGCGACCGTTAAGATACCTAGCGCAGTCGTTGGCAGCAGGCGTCCATTCACCGACAATAGTCCACAAATCAAACGTAGAGAGGTCTCCAGCTCGGTTGCAAGCATCGTTGATATGGTCTTGGAAGCTCTTTGCGTTTCCCTGTGACATAACAGCGGTTAGTTTATTCATGCAGCCAAGGGAACGTGTAGAATGGGGGAGCACGAGCACAAGGTGCGGGGCTTGTAGATGGGGCTGATGGATATCAGTACGTACTTCAGGAGTGAACATTTCATAAACGTGCGTGTCCATCGCAACACCCTCAAAGTCAGGAGGCGTCATGAAACCTTGCCAAGTGCTCAGAGGCTGGAAAGCATCGTGAATCATGACAACAGTGTCGCTTTGCCTGTCACTTCCGAAAGGGAACCTGCGCGTAGAAGTCCATTAGCCTCAATTCTCCCGCGAGCTTTCCACAAGATATGACGCACCGAATGTTTCCATAACTGTCACGCCAGAACTGAGGGAATGATGTCCCTTGAGAAAAACATGCCTCGAAAAGCGTTTGTATTGAAGCCATACCTGTCGCGTGACGTCCAAGAACCCATCTCGGAAACCTGCCGGCCTTTACGGGAATAAAGTCAAAATCCTGGCGATCAGATTGACTGTCAGAATACGCCACTCACTCATTCAATGGGGCGATGATGGGAACGTTGTCGGGGTTGTCTTTGAACATATCCGCAATGCGCTTGATGATATTATTGGTACGTGAGACGAAGTCTGGGTTGAAAGGCCATTGACTGCAAAAAATGGCGCGTGAGGAACGAGCTCAGGTTTTAAACTGTTGATCACGCACGGATTGTCGGTTTTCTGTCCCGAATTATCGAAGCTGTCATCACGACGTCAGCTGGGGATAAATAGGCGGAGGCGAACCGAGGGAAAACATACCCATTTTGGCTGCCAGGCGCTCCTAAGAAAAGCAAGAAACCATGTGAGCAGGAGGGTCCGTGGGGTGGAAAGAAAGGTGTGGAAACGCACCATGTAGATCAACGATGACCTTCAAGCCGTGATTCGCAGCCCAGCCAACAGCTTTCTCGAGGTAAGGAAGTTGTCCGTCAATGTAAGGCTCGCCGGAGGCAGTCTCAAAAGCCCAGTAGCCGATTGGGATGCGAACATGATTCAAGCTGTCGATTTTAGTTGTCAGCGACCGACAGTATGAAGAAAGTGTCGTTGACCCACCCAGCGGCAGCGATTTCAGCGAAATCGCCTTCAGTGATCCAGGTGTCCCAATGCTGTCTGAGAACGTTGAGGGCCTCGCCACGATCCTGGAACTGGCCGAACGTAAATTCATCGATAATTCCGTCGTTGCCTTCACACCGCGACGTGTTAGATGCATGTTTTGATCGACCGCATGCTTCGTACCTGTGTTGTCGAACAGAGAAGGCGTGATCCATGGCTGAGAACATTGCGTCAGCCCAATTCACGTTGAGCGAGGACGTAAAACGACGAGCTCACCTCGAGCACAAGCCAGCCACCGAGATTCACGCCTCTGACCTTCTGGTCGCCGTACGGGAAACGAGGGTTGATTGCGAGGGTGGACGAAGCGAGCGACAGGCCACAAATGGCGGCGGTGAGGGTTTGGAAAAAAGAGCGAGACATGATGGGGGAGGAGAAGAAGGAGCAGAGCCCAACAATGGGAGAATATTTCGGGACGAGTGCACTCCACCCTTAAATATTTAGGAAAATAACCCCTCATATTCACGTGTCGCGTAAAGCTAAGTCCAAGGCATCAAAATTTCGACCACATGAGTTTCAAATAAACTAAATATGGACGTACCGGTGTCATTGAGAGCAGGCCAAGATCGTTTCTGCAGAGAAAAACGTATTAGAATCAAGTGCGCTGTGAACCATGAAACTTGGCGATTGTGGTGGTGACGGTTGAAGGAAGAGCTTGGTACTGCTGGTGGCGCGTCACACTTGTGACTCTTTCACGCTCCTTCTTTCTCAGCAACCACGTCGACTCGACTCCAAGGGAACACGGACACTCTCCAATACTGCGTCCATCCAGAAGAAATCGCCCACAAACCACCCAACGTCTACTCGATCTCGGATCTCGCTATTACAGAAATATTGAAATTCGGACTGTTTTCGATATGCTTCCGAGACTCGACTTCATCCGGAACTCGATCTCTCGAAGCTGTGAGGCCTTGAGGCCTCACATGCTGTAAGGACATGCACTTGCGGCAGAGGTCGTTACATCAGTTGGGTAAGCTGAAGTTTCTCGGTCTGTCGCCGCCCCCGCCTTTTTATCTCTGATACGTCTCAAAGGGAGACTTGCAGTTTGAGAAAAACAACGAAACTTGTCATTAAACGATCTCGATCGACACAGGAAGGCATGACCTAGAAACGGATCAAAGGTGCTGGAGTTTAACCTCCGTGTACAGGGTTGCCACTTCACCTCAATGTCGTCCCATATGGTCAGTTCGTTGTTCAAGCTCCCGATTGAATGCAGCCGGCGCTCGCTGCTTCATTCCAGTCGCCATTTAGGAGGACCCGACCAAGTGGGGCCCCACAGGCAATTCATGGATTGGCGAACCCATGACAGCTCGTGTCAGGGTGAGCTTAGAACCTATTTGTCTTTCCGCCAGGGTTTACACAAATGGAACCCGACCACCCAACCCGAATTTTTCAATAACCTTGGCCCTCCTAGCCTTCTCGCCCTCGGCTCGCTCTTGTATATTCTTCCACGATGCTGTCTTCTTTTACTGCTTGGCATGAAGGTTCCATACAAGAGACTCGTCTTTACTCTGTAGATATTTACGCGTCACAGTTGCGGGTTCCATTACGTTTTACGCGTTGCACGACACAGGACTCCCCGTGGCTTGGCTAAACGTTCTATAATTGCACCACCAGTCTCAGGTCAAGAAATACAAGTACTTTACACAGCGAATACAACCCAACTTCGTAACCCTTTCATAAATCCCCATTTGCCTTCAAAGGCCTCACTAAACCCAGCTATCAATCAAAGAGGACGTTCGCAGCATTTGGGCCATTTCGTTGCCTTCCGTCACCATTAATTGCGTCCGCGTTGCTCGTAACCAAGCAAGACGTTCCAAAATACTGCTAGACTCGGACGAGCTGTGGCGTTCAAGGGAGAAGCCTGATGGGAACGGAGATGAACTATAGATAGGAGATGGTCAGAGCACAGTGGTGAAGCATCAGAACAACGATGCGTACCAAGGCTTGTCTTGGATATGAAGGATCGAGGAGGGTTGGTCGACGAGAGGTGGTACTCCGATCGCGGTTATGGACAGGAGCGTTAGAGTGAGGAGGACAAGAGTCCAACGCGTGCACATATTAAGGAGGTTCGTAGTCGTCGGGGGGCTCGTGAGTGGGGCCATGAGTAACTGGCGTGCGCTCGGTTAGATCCAAGTTCTAACACCCAGACAGGCTCCTGGTCGAGCTTTCGAAGTTCGGCTTCGTCAAGAGGAGATGGTGGTTGCCGGACAAGATCGTTTGTAGACCTGAGGTTCCTGTTTATATCCCTCATTGGATGGCTGTGAGAATACTACGCAATTACAGCCTACGGGAGGTCCTCGGTAGCCTGTTTATAGGTATCGACATTGAAAGTCGAAACACGTTGACTGCGGGACGGATGACCGGCGCCTAAAAGGCGTTCACGGTATCTCCTTTCCACCATCATCAGGCTTCATCAAAGGCCCTGGGCCTACTGCTCGCATCCATCTGATGCAGACCGTCTAGGCCAGAACTCCTTCGCAAGAATGTATTACCACCTTGGAAGAACTTTGAGGACCTTCCGCCAGAAATGTCAAAGCGAGACATCTCCAAAAACCGACTGGCAAATGACGGACGTATTCGGATACATTGCTGTTACGTTCGTGCAACGGTCAACGGTCAATCTATCCTACATCGACCAATATCTCGCAACCTGATGCATCAGTCTTCTCGAGGACATACTGTCTCACCAGCGGGACTGGCGATGCGACCGACGGCACGCCACGCCAAGAGAAAGAAGAAATGTCGGCTGGGATTCAATTGGTGCGGTTGCAAAGATAATCACGGCTACTGAGAGCGAAGGGAGTGAAGGGACCAGGCACTACTAAACACGGCTTCTCTCTCATTCCAGTGCCTGGAATCAACTTAACCTCGTCACTCGCTCGAATCACCCAGTTTTTTTCCACTCTTTCACATTTTGCGGGACCCCTTCACAATTGCAAGACTACGAAACTGCACTTTGGAGCCTTGAAATTCAGGAATTCTCGTTATACGAAACTCTGGTGGCCTTCCCGTTAGGCTTGAACTTGTCGGACGAGTGCAAACACATTGGGGGCCAATTTCAGGTATCGGAAGACAAACAAACTGTGGATATTGCAAGCTAAACTGGAGGGGCTGTTGCACAAAGTGAGTTTACTACGAGGGTCAAATACGTTCAGGTTTATTACGATGGCGAGAGTACAAGGAGACATCGACTAAATATTCATGGCAAAACCTACTTAGCAAAAGTAAGCATCACATCTTGAATCGTTGCGAACAGCTAAGTTTCCGTCGGTATCCAAAACATGACATGGACACAACTACACGACCCCAACCTTCACCGACACCCCATTAGCAGTGTGCACTTGAGAGAAATTGACCTGCCCGATGCAGTTTCCGTATTCATATGCATCGGACAAACTTCCTGGGCCCGCGTTACTCGTCTTTGTCGTTGGCGTCCCAAACAACACTTCTGTCTTTGGGAGCGTATTGCAAGGGTGGTTCTGCCCATCATTCCAGAGATAGTACTCTACGAACCCGACCTGGCTGGATTGGATCCCTCCAGCGTTAGAGGGAAGCGTCCAAGAGCCAATGTGCGTCTCCTTCCCAGTGGCGGTATCGACCATCGTCCCCGCCCACGTCGTTCCCCCAGTGTTGTTGACAATAAAGTTGTATGTGTCGGCATAAGAGGATGGGATTTCGACAGCGCAGCTCACTCCAGGCCCACCATCGGCACCGGGGGTGCATTGAGCGTCGGTGGTTGTAGTACCATCGACAAAGCTAGAGAAGACGCCGTGCACGATGCTCTGTCCGTTTTGGTCGGGTCGTGGCTGGATGCCTGTATATCCGACGTCTGCGAGACCGACGAAGTTGTATTGCATGGCATAGTAGTAACCGGATACGTGAGCGGCGTTGGCCATGTTTATGGGGAAGGTGATGTCCTTTAGTCCTGAGGACGGAGTTTGAGCCACAGACCAGTCGATTCCGACTAGAGCATGGGTGTACGCTGGTAGAGAAGCCACAAGCGCGAATGCTGAGAGCTTGGAAAACATGGCGGGATGATAAGATCTACGAAGGTGGCTGTTCAACGTATGGAATAGGGAGACACTCGGGGGACACGTACAGTGTAAACCTTGTGTGGGGTTGAGGTCATGACTAGTGGATCCGAGCCCTTTTATGTGGTCTCATAGAGCGTCTATGAGGGACCTATGAGGATAAAAATATTTATGGATGCCTTCCTCAGATTGAAAACATGACATTCCTTCGTGAGGTGCGGGTCTAACGGCGTATTGAGTGCATGGCATTCTGCTTGCATGGAAGGCTCCAACGAATTGACGGAATTGAAAGTCCCGGAGACTGATGACGCTGCGGGTGAGTGGGCTGGGGGATGACTTCGGAAATTGATGTTTGAATATCAGATCCGAACGAGGATGTGTTCCGGTGGGGTAGTTGTAGAAGCATGCAATTGTAGGTGACACTGTTCGGAGAGCACCCCTGGACATCCATCCCAGGGCTTTTCTTAGCACCCCTATTGAAGTTCCTGGACGTGCTGCATTTTTTGGTTTGGTCGGGTAAGTGCCAGTCCGACGGTCCAGCGACGTAGTGTATCAATGACATCGCCCTCACATGGAAGACTTTGATTGATGGGAGTGAGGTGTGTGAGTCTTGAGGAGCTCAATATTTCGAGTGTCAGAATAATTGGAATACTGGGTCTCGAACATTCTGAGTTTGAGTTGGAGAGAACTAATTTAGCTCTTTTCATTCTATTCTTAGCGTTTTGAAGCCTGTTGATGACAGCGAGAAGAGGCAGAGTCACAGTGGTGGTCTGATTACACACGCCAGCCTGAATTCTCGATATGTAACCTTGCCTAGGTCCTCGTAGCTTTCTCGTTCTCGTCTTGCTCTCGTAGGTTCTTGCCTGGAACGAAGCTTGAAGCTTGAACACAAAAGACTCGTGTCGAGTGGTTTCTCTATACACACTTATGCGTCACGGATCGCAGGTTTCATTACGTTTCCCTAGAGAGATGGTAGTAAGTATACCGGATGATATTGGGCACCCTGAGAACAGACTCCGGGTAACTCCTGGAACAATGAGCTAGAAATAGATGAGCGTTGGTCAGTGGTCACAATAGTGGTTCAAGCTCGCCAAACCTTCTCGCTAGTTACCCTCCAACTCGAAGTGGCCATGTTTGCGAGATGGAAGATGCGTTGACGTGGACCGTGCGCTTGTTGACAACTGTTTGGCGCAGTCTTGTTCTGGAACCTTTCTTCCCTATCACCATCATGTCCGCCAATCTCTTACCCGCTGCACCTCGAATAGGCTCAGACGTCACCAACTACGCCAATTACTGCGCTTTACGTCCAAAACGGTGGTGAGATCATTGGGTCGGTTGGAAATCCAGGTGTGTGGTGTAGACCATAATTTCGTGTCGAGGCCTAACTGACGCGTCTTCATAACCTCGCGACAGCTCAACAGCTACGGTTGATAAACCGACACGTCGAGTAACCCCAAATTTGCGAAACTCTTACGACCGAGCAAGACACGAAGACAGTATTTAGAAAATATCTCTGCAGTCTCGGATCCGCGCTTGCCGGTGGTCTTCGTTGTGTTCTATCCCCTGCCATCGTCTCTCTACAGCAAAGAGCCCTCCAAACTCGGCTGAGCTGTACTTGGTACGTTATTGATTCTTTCCCGGCGTGACTGAGCCAATGCTGGCCTTTTGGTTCCAACGTCGGTGACACCATGGAGGAGTTAGATCGTTAATCATCTCCTATTCGCGAATTCAAACTAGGTTGGGACGTAGAATACCTACCCGTGCTAGGTGAGCTCACGACCGGAGATCCTGTAGCAATCTAAGTAATGCTGAATATTTGTAGATACTCTTGAAAGCGACTCGCTCACGGACGACTTGGAAATAATTAATGACTATCTCCGGTGAGACCTGGAGCGGGAATTCCACGCGCTGCACGACGTACTGTCACAGGACATTCCGTTACTTGCAGCCAAACCTCGTAGTAATTATTGCACTGGCATCGGGAGTCCCACATGGAGAAATACAATTGCTTTACACGAATACAACCCCACTTCGTAACCCTTTCATGAATCCCCATTTGCCTTCAAGATCTCACTAAATTTAAACCCGACTATCGATCAAAGAGGACGTTCGCGACATTTGCGCCATATCGTATTGGTCGTAGCCAAGCGAGACGTTCCAAAATACTGCTACGCTCAGACGAGCTGTGGCGTCGAAGGGAGAAGCCTGATGGGAACGGAGTTGGACTGTGGGTAAGAGATGGTCAGAGTACGATCATGGCGAGGCATCAGAACCGCAATGCGTACCAAGGCCTGTCTTCAAGTTGGATATGAAGGATCGAGAGAGTTGGGCAACGAGAGATGGTACTCCGATCGCGGTTATGGACGGAAGTGTTAGAGTGAGGACTTTTTCTCTCGTTGTCACTCTTTTACTTCTCGCGGGTCCCTCTGACAGGGGAGGACTCCGAAATCGCTCTTGTAAGTCTTGAAACCCAGGAAACCTCTTCATACGAAGGTTCTGGAACCCGATTTAACATGAAATCGACAGCCAAGCGGAAACACATAGGCTACCAGTTCCTAGTATCGGAAAACAAGAAAACTGAGGACATTGCAAGCTAAAAACTGCAAGCTATTGAAATGAAGACGAGGATTGACTATGTTTAAGCTTGAGCCTTGATATGACGGTGAGAGTACAAGAACATATCGACTAGAGATCAACGGTAGAACGTAACTAGCAAAATTCAGCATTAAATCACGAACAGCTAGGTTTCTATCGGCATCCAAAGCATGGACACAACTACGCGATCCCAACCTTCACCGACACCCCGCCAGCAGAGCGCACTTGAGAGAAATTGACCTGCCCGATGCAGTCCCCATTCTCATATGCGTCGGACAACTTCCCCTGGCCCGTGGAATCACTTGTCTTTGTCGTCGGCGTTCCGAAGAATACCTCTGTCTTTGGGAGCGTATCGCAAGGGTGGTCCTTCCCGTCGTTCCAGGGATAGTACTCTATAAACCCGACCTGGCTGGATTTGATCCCCCCAGCGTTCGAGGGAAGCGTCCAAGAGCCAATGTGCGTCTCCTTTCCAGTGGCGGTATCGACCACCGTCCCTGCCCACGTCGTTCCCCCAGTGTTGTTGACAATAAAGTTGTATGTGTCGGCGTAGGAGGATGGGATTTCGACAGAACAGCTCACTCCAGGTCCGCCATCGGCACCGTTGGTGCATTGGCTGTCTTTAGTCGTAGTATCATTGACAAAGCTAGAGAAGACGCCGTGCACGATGCTCTGTCCGGAACTGTCGGGGCGTGGCTGGATGCCTGTATATCCGACGTCTGCGAGACCGACGAAGTTGTATACCATGGCATAGTAGTAGCCGGATTCATGAGCGGCGTTGGCCATGTTTATGGGGAAGGTGATGTCTTTCAGTCCCGAGGACGGGGTTCCATCCATGGACCAATCGATCTGGACCAAAGCACGGGTGTACGCTGGCAGAAGAGCCCCAAGCGCGAATGCTGAAAGCTTGGAAAACATTGTAATGAGATGACAAGATCTGAAAAGTGGCTGTAGAACGTATGGAATAGGGAGACTCGGGAGAACACGTATAGTGTAGAACTGGTGCGGGGTGCTGGAGTCAAGGCTACTAGATGCGAGCCCTTTTATGTGGTCTCATGGAGCGCCTACAAGAGCTCTCTGAGGACAGAGATATCCAAGAAGTGCTTAACTGCCGAGCATTCGGATTTCCATATCCCTCTCGAATTGAAAACATGCGTGTTCTACGTCGGGTGCGAGTCTAACGGCGCATTGAGTACATGACATTATGCTCGCATAGACTCACGCTCCAATGAGTGGCGAATGATGAAGGTGATGAGAGTGGGTCTGGCGGCTGGGAGATAGTCGATGACTTAAATTCGGACGTCAGTACTTTAGTCTTTGAATAGTGTTGGATCCGAACGAGAGGCATCTGGGTAGCAGTGGGTAGTGTAGTTGGAGAGAGGTATGTTATCATGGACTCTGTTCGGAGGCCAACCTCGAATATAAACATCCACTAACCACAAGGTTTTCGGCGTCACCATTGAAATTCTTGGAGGCGCTTGCATTTTTTTTTCTGGGTCGCGGGTGCGAGTCCAACTGTCCAACGTAGTGTATACATGACATTATGCTTGCACGGAAGACTTTTGATTGATGAGAGTGGGGTATGTATGATTTTAGCAGGCTGGGGGGCTCTCTAGAAAGTTCCTTCCGAGTATCAGAATGATTAGAATAGCGAATCCGGGGCTTTGACATTCCGAAGGACCGAATTCGAGTTGATATACGGGTCTTTTTCATTCTACCGCCAGCATTTCAGTGGAGCCCGGTTGACAGCGAGAATGGCGGTTGGATTAGAATACCCAGCCCGAGTTTTTCAATAACTTCCAGTGGTGTCGGATATCGAAAGTCGAAACACGTTGACTGCGGGATGACAAAGTTTGACCGGCGCTTGAAGGCCGTTCGCGGTATCTGCCTTTCCACCATCATCAGGCTTCATCGATTGATCATCGGCCCTGAGGCCTGAGGCCTGAGGGCTGGCCCATCGCTGGCTGCTGCATCATAAGGCTTGAACTTCACCAAAAGACTTTCACCATCTTGAAAACACCTTGAGGACCCTCTGCCAGAACATCAACCGTCAACACGAACAGCCTCGGATGTGTGTCACAAACGAGATTGTCAATGCGATCTGCATCATCCCAAGGGAGGGGAGGAAAAGTCGGCTGACATTCGATTGGTGTGTCTGCGAAGACCATTACGGCTGCTGAAAGCAAAGGGACCAGGTACTAACGTTGCTTCTCTCTTATTCTAGTGCCTGATATCACCTTAACCTCGGAAGCTTAAATTACCCAGGATTTATCCACTCATCTCCACTTTTTCACATCTTGCGGCCCCGCCTCACAAGAGAAGACTACGAAAACGCTCTCAGAAGACTCGAGACTCAGAGAACTATCATACACGAAGATTTTGGTGGCCGAGGCGCAGAAAGGATTGCAAAAACTATAGATGTCGGCGAAAAATCGGGTAGAAAATGTCGTGTTCGACAATCGCGTACACCACATGCAGCATGCACAACCTGGCGGACCGTTATCTCTGCGACTTGTGATATGCCAACCAGCTGGGTATAAATAGGACGACGTACCGCAAAGAAAATGTGTGGCCAAAGTGAAAATGATCAGCTCAGCTCTCAGGCTCTTCACTGTTACCAGTTTGGCTGTTCTGGTTTCAGCCCAATCTCCAGCCTGGGGTCAATGTACGGTTTCTTCGTGGTCGGCTCTTTATTGCCCAGCTGACGCTTTCTTTAAATCTAGGTGGTGGAATCGGATGGACAGGACCGACAACTTGCGCGTCTGGGTGAGTGATTGGGTACATTGCGAGGTAGTCGTACTCATTTGAGAAATGTTCTTAGATCTACCTGTGTAAAGCAGAATGAATGTGAGACAACCGATCCCTCAGAGAGAGAAATTGCCGTTGGTATTCACCGACGATATAGACTACTCCCAGTGCATTCCTGGTGGTTCTCCGACGCCAACTACGACAGCCGGCACTGGAGGCGGAACCCCTCCTCCTGCTGCTCCTGCCAACGCAAGATACTGGATGAGCTTGTACGAATCGGTTTTCAACTGCTACCCTCTATCAACCTTATTCATTTTACAATACACAGCGGCGACTCATATACCCAAACTGGCTTCGAGATCAATCAGACCCCACCCAGTCCAGGGAACGCCTTCGGAAACCCACCATACCCCGGTTGGACCTCGGCAGGCGGCGAGCACTGGCTTGATGTTGCAGCGACCAAGCTCAACAAGTCACTGG
>JANHQD010002033.1:9444-23309 GCA_024721195.1 Marasmius sp. AFHP31
CAAGTGGAGTGTTTCATCTCGGGGTCTCCGAAGTGTAAGAAAGCCATCCAAGTCTGAGGAGACTACCGAGGTCGTCTAGCTCTAAGCTATCAGAATCCGAGCATGATCAACTTGCAGGTGAGTGTGAGAGCCAAAATGTCATCTGGAGAAGGGTTGTGAGGTAAATTATCAGTTGGCATTAGAGTCATTGTAAAGTAGAGTAATGACCAGTGTTGGTGGAAGGACGGAAGGATCGCGAATAGAGCTTATCGTGAGTGTCGGCCACGGGCCGGGCGCCTATTATCTCCGCGCCCCTTGACCGCAACAACCGTGATGAACTACCAGCTTTCAACACGGGTGGAATCAACCCCCAAATCAGGAGCAGCAATTTACGAAGGTAAAGGTCTTTAAAAGGTGTTGGGATGCTAGTTTGTTAATCCAGTAGATTGGGTCGTGGCTGACAGTTTGTTTGGCGTGCACCTCATTAGACCTTCAGACTGTAGATACCCCCGGAGTCGCAACAACTCGCTGTAACTGTTCAACCACAGGAGGAGAAAAGGGCCTTTTGAATGAACCGGTTCCCACATCACAAAATATGGATTAGGTCTGTCCTAGCGATTTCCACGACATCCGACGCGTTGCCAATGAGAGAATCTAGCACAATGCTCAACCCGGTTATGAATACAAGTCGAAAGATTCTGAATTGACATCGACCACCAGCTCTGGTCTCGAGATGCGACATTCACCTTGTACACGTCGCCCAAATCCAATGCCTAAGCCGCGAACGGAAAGGAATGATGTGGTACCCAGGTGATCAACTTTGGCAAGTTGAGAGGATTTGCGAGTGCACAAGCTAGAGAGTATGTTGTACGTGCATCGAATCTGTCCGTATAGGTTCCTGATAACTTTTTTTCAGTAACAGGGTGGCTCCCAGATTCCAGACCCTCACTAACGGCTTCTCTGCACTGAAAGATCCAGCAATCCAAACCATTCAAAGTTGGGAAAGATGAGAAAGGGAGTCGGGACGATTTTGCTTCTGACATTGAAGGTTCTTCTGGCCATCTGAAGCCATGAGCCTGCTTGGGTTATGCGTAATAACGTGTCATTTTTCTATATCTGATACACATCCGAGCGAGTTGGTGGGAGGAGTGAGGTTGGTAAGAACTGTCGGCGTCCACATCTCTGAGCCAATGTCCGAGTACACCTCTGAGTTGAGCGTTTCATTCTCAGGGTTTCCAAGGGATAGACTTGAAGCGTGTAAGAGAATCGTCCGAGGTTGAGGATATTACAGGTATTGAACGTGAGGATCAAGATGTCAACTGGGGAGAGGTCGTGGCCATAGACATTGTAGAAAAGCGAGTAGGTGGAAATACAAATGGAGCCCACCGTGGTGGTGTCGGCGAGAGTTTTGGCATGGGCACTTATTGTCTCCATGTCCCTTGACCCCAACAACTACCATGAACTTCCTGAAAGTGAAATCAACGCCTCAATTGGAAGCAGCAACTTGTGAAGCTGAATAACCCAAAATGGTGTTGGTATGCCATTCTGTGTATCCGGTAAGCTGGGTCATTGCATACAGATTTTTGGTGGGCACAACACTAAAAGATTGGCGTAGATACCTCCGGAATTGCAAGTTATCGCCATTCAGAGGAGAAAAGGGCTGGGGAAGGACTTTGGGGAACACACGCATCAGAAAATGCGGATTAGGTTTGTGCTTGCGATTTGAACCACATTCAACACGTTACTAACGTGCGGTGATAGTGCAGAGGGCGTCCAACGAAAGATTTGATATTTTCAAGGCCCAAGATGAACTCGACCTCAGTGTCAGTTGTTCGTCTGAAATGGAGTGGACGGCATAGATTTTGGTTGTTATTGGGTCAAAGTGGCTGTACGTTTCACCTACACCTTTTCTTCACTATCCTCTGTCCCATTCGGTCTTTCTTTCTTTCCCGCCATTTCCTCTCCACCAGCTGACCGTTATCGTCACTACAGGTCTATCAATTCTGTCAATTCTGTCATTGCCTCGTGTCCAGATCTGTCAGCGGTGACCCATCCGCACGAAGGCATCAGCCATATTCTATACGGCTTCTCTTCGACCCTCCCTCGAACCCTCCCAACAAAACCAGCGTCTGTGCTCACAAGCAACGATACAGCATCATCACGTTCAAATTCACTATGGCTGCATGACGCCCCGGCCTACACCTGATCCTCACGAACACCTTACCGGCGTCTTCCCAATGCACCTTTTGTCACCTGGGAGAATTGTGATACTGCGCCGTGGTGGTAGAGTTGTGTTAGCCTACACTCAACTCTCGACCATAGCGTGACCGAACTGTTTCTCGATCTTGGAGAACGACGTTTAGAACGACTCAGATGTTCGACGATACAGGCACTGGGGATAGGGACTGGGCTCAAAGAATCGTATGACGAGGAAGCTTTACAACGGACCATCAACATCGACTCTCTACACAAAGGCCAAACCCTTCTCAAGACGGCAGTTCTTTATCGAAAACATTTCACACAACCCGTGTCGCAATCCCCTAACGTATCAGGAGAATGCCTACCCCAACAACCTTCCGCCACCAAATAGCTGTTATTGGCCTGCACGGCCAGACCAAGAGATGTCCTCTTTTTGTTGAGCTGGCTCCACCACTCCATTTATTTATAGAACTGGCATTGAAGTGGGCGCCATAAACTGGAGGAGAGGATTAGATGAAGACAGCGGTGGATAATAGAGGCGGTGGAGATGGTCTACCTTTGGACTCAGCGGTACCAAGAGTAGGGGAAGGGGTCGTTGGAATCAATGTAGGCCCTGAATGGGCGGTTGAGCTTGGAATACATCAGTCATAATGACAACTTTAGTTCCAACTCAAGACTGCCTAACCGGGAATCCATTTGACATTTACGTGTTTCTTACTCGCTGAATACGTTTTCATCTCGACTATGCCCTCAAAGCTAGCATTTTGCTGGCATTTGCTCCATAGCAATAACCATTGCAATGAAGCAGTTCCCGAAGCCATGCCTCAACGTCACTTCAATCCTTGCGTAGCATTCAGGCTGGCCTTCCCCCATCGACTAGCACCACAGCCTCCATGTGCAGGGGAAAACCCATTCTCGAGTGTCTTCTCGAGAGTTTGCTCTCCAAGGCTTCCTCTCTCGGGAAAGGACAAGCACCCCAACCACATCCTCAGGCTCACACGTGTTCCTGCCATTGGTGATTTGGAAAGCCATCTCGGATGAATGCTCAGAGATCTTCTGTGGCTGAAGGTCGACCATCAGGAGTGCGAGGTCTGTAGTTAATTTTTAGATGCTCAATCTGTCTTTGATGTGGCTTTGCCAGAATTCTCTACCCTCTATAAGAACCTCGACTTCTTGATCTTCACTGGGCTCCTCGTGTGCAGTACCGCAACACGTGGACTATACCCAGCTATCTTGTTGTCGTACATGCTCAAGGCCTCCCCTAGTCGAGTCTGGTATGTGTTTCTCCAAGTTTGTGGCACTTGCTAGTTGCTGATTCCTGTCCTTCAGGTTACTGTGAGATTGTCAACACTCAACAGGCAGCGCAGTGCACTCGGATCCTTCTCGAAGGTTTGCACCGGTCCTGAGCGTGACAGCAGGATCTGGTAAAGAGCCTGTGGCCATACTAGAGCACTTAACTGCTCCGCCGCCCTTTGGGCATGGACTTTAACTTCACTTCTATCCCTCCAATGATCATAATACTCAAAGCCTGGTTGACTAATGTACAAACTATTGAACAAGATGCATTTATTGAACCGTACAAGCAGGTGGTACTACTGAGCTGAAACCAACAACTGTCTGCTGAATATACTTTGCTTGCGGGATGCTCTCTATCCAACCAATCTCAAGCGGACCTCGGGTTGTCATTTGGCATATCGAAGGTTACGTCATTTGGTCCAGTGAGTGGTGGAGCGCTGGCTGCCGTGCTTTAATTTGGTAACACTGGGGTGTCTTCTGGAGGTGTCTCCGCGAGCGAGGATGATGATGGTGGAGAAATAAGTTGTGAGTGTGAGAGAGGGGTCCACGTCTGAATCTTTGAGCTCTGAGAACAAGCCTTCAAGCTTCAAGCTTCAAGCTCTTCTATTCTCGCAGTATTGTGAGGATCAGCTGAGGAAAAGACAGTGTCAACGTGATGTTGGTTCAGGAAGAGAATATGACTCACCAAAGACCAACTTGGGATACCCATGTTCATGAGCGTATTGTCCCCCATCCAGGTCATAATTCTTGTGGCGAAGATGATCTCGGACCATCATGTATTCCCTCTCATACCACCAACTACCAATCACTTCCTCCACCCTCAACTCAGGGATCCCAAACTTCTTCCAATCTGCCTCAGCAATGACACTCCTTCCCTGTGGGTCATGTGCCCAGTAGAATTGGCTTTGAGGGAGTGGATGATGGATGCAATACAGGTTGTTGATGACTTCAGTGCGTAGCGGCGGAACAAAGAGATATGCGGGCAGGTTGCATGTGGTGGAGTTATTGACAAAGGTACCTTTGAGGTTGAACCCGACTTGATTGATGTAGACTTGGCGAGTGGGAAAATCAGACGAAGGACAGCGGAAGCGCGTGAAGGAATACTTACCAAGGTCTCTCATATCATCAGAGTCATCATAGAGGCGGAGGGACTGGGAGAGGTAGGCGCAACAAAGTTGGTTGTGGTTGTTGTCTGGAAGGCACAAGCCGAACTTGAGGTACACTTTGACATCGGCAGTCTTGTGGAATGCCAGATCCACTCGCCCTGTGATTGAAAAAGTCAGTAAGAGGAAGGTAAAAATGAAAGGTGGTTGTACCTGAGCTGGAAAGAGTGGCTTTCACATCGGGGTTGCTGCTATGGCAATACCATTCAGGGGAGGGAGTGGAGGACTGGTGAGCAAGGATTCCGGGTTTGTTGTCGTTGATGATGGCACCAAATGTCAAAAGCCCATATCGGGCATAGCATGACAGGTCAGTGATCCATTTTTGTTCGAATGTCGCAATCAGGTACAAAACATCGCCGAGGGTTTCCTCAATGTAGGCGCTGATTTCGGAGGGGTTTAGGCATGGAAGGGTTTCTTGGCGAAGTGGTGGTGGTGGATTGAATGATGGGAGGTCTTGTTCATGTGGTGGATTGAGGGAGATGGCAGCCAAGTCATAATGCCAGAAAAGTGTTTTGAGATTGAAAGACCAATCTTCCCAGTGATACGTCACCTGTCTTCTATTATTACCTATCCAACGCTCAAAGTTACCAGCTCACCGGAAACCTCATAGTCTCGTCATCACGCAAAGACTGCATTACAAGAGCCTGAAGGCATTCCTCAGCTGCCAGTCAGGTAGCTTAAAAACTGGACGTACACGTGTATATTCAACATAGTAGTATACAATCATATCCTTTTCCCAATACAGGTCAGTGAACTCATCTCCATTGACCAGTTCTACTATCTTTCAGCACCTGCAATCAAAATCCCCAATGAAAAACCTACCATCGTGAACTATCAACATCAACGCACTCGACTCCGCCACCGCAAATACTTGAACGAGCAACGCCGACCTGCAACCTCCAATCAGTATGACTACCAGTGGACGGATAGCTCACCTACTCACCGCCAGCACATCATTGCCTCGAGGTAACTTTTTGCAATCTACAGCCAATCATCAAGTCATTCCACACTCTCCAAATGTTGACACTCACCTCCTCGAATTTGTCCCGATCATTCTCATCGACTGGCTCAAGAGTGATGACTGTGAATGCTCCCGAATACCCATATATCTCAGCGCTTTGCTGTGTTCTCTTCACTTTGACTACCTGCAACGACCCCATTGACGATCTTGACGTTGATGTCCCACCCTGCAGCTTGACGATGATTGATAAGACTTGGGACCAGAGACGGTGTCGGCGAGTGATGGCTCGTTTCGCTTTGACTACCCGTGACCCCAAACATGTTGGTACTCCCCTCTGCGAGTTGACGTTGACTGATATGACCTGGGACGATAGCTGGTGTCGAAGAATAATGTCCCCTTCAATTACCTTTCTAATGGTCCGTCTGTACTAGAGATAGGTCTGAGGATGACGACTAAGAACTGCACAGACGACGCTTACCAGAGTCACTTGATCTGTACTCCCCGTATTGTTGTAATTGTTGGTGGTGATTATATCTCTAGCTGCGGCTAGAATAGTAGCGTTGGCTCCTATCGTCGTGTTTTGAGCGTTGTCGAAAATAGAGGCCATATTCTTATGACAGAAAGGCAAGCTGGAGGGGGAAAGGAATGAGAGAAGGTGCGAAGTGATGGAGGAGATGGAGGCGATGGTGGGGGATGTCAAACACAATCTGCCTTAAGTGACAGCCTTTTGACAACCTCATGTCGCGCATGGGATCATATCGCCTCCGTATCTCCCATGAATGCTGTCGCAGGCATACCAACATTGATTTGAACATGGGAATGATCATGAATTGTCTACAGCACAAGTGATCCCGTGGGCCTCCTTGATCGCAATCTAGACCTTGGGGTCCGGAGATCGGCAGACCGGCATTTACAGCACGAATTCATGTTTGGGTCAATCAAGAAGGACGCAGCGCACACCCTACAATTGTGCCCTGTTTAACAGCATTATCGAATTTCGATCAGTGTAATTCTCTACACGAACTAGCAAACCATTCACCTCCAAGACACCGAGATCTACGCCGACCAATACGTGTTACCGTCGTCTACTGTGCACGGGTCCTCATCGATGTTATCTGTCGCAATCAACTTCGCCGTTCCCCTCTCCTCTCCATCTGAAGTTCTTCTTTCTTCGTCCCGAGCTACTTCTGGCTTGTCACGGCTGCCGATATTTATACATCTGGCCAGCGCCCTATTGCACTCGCTCCGAGCTATCGGGGCTCGAAGAGTACGATGAGATGGAGTGAATGGATGTCGCTATTACGGTAGGCGGTCCCGACGAGAAATACGGATGTCAAAATCGAGGAACGTCCATCGAGCGGCAGGGAGTCCTGATGCATGCATCACTGCCAGGTATTGAACCTCAACCCGCCCACCTGTGCTTCCTTTGCCCATAGTGTGATCCTTCCAGATTCTCGTCGAGCCAAATCTCCGTGCCGCTTTCACCGACATTTCCCTCCACTCTCTAGTCCAAATATCGAAGCCCAAGCCAATTTTCCAGTAGTCGACATACGATGTTATCACCACCGCTTCGGGGACGCTCGTATGGTATTCGGAAAGGCCGTACGGCGGTCGTGGTGAAATACGGGGTTCGTTCTCAAGAATTCGGTGACAGCGACGAGTTTCAGGTCTTCAGGTAGCTCGATTGTGGGGAATAGAGGGGGTGTCGGGGAGAAACAGTCGTTGACGGATCTAGTCAGTTACTTGTAAGATAGAGACAAAACATAGGAGAAACTTTCGGAGAGCCGTACCGTCTGGAGACCATTCATTGCCAGATTGCGAAAGTAGACGATGCAGGCGTAAACGATCGGTATCCTTGCAGAGTCCGCAGATGGAATTCATCTTTGGCCAGTAATTGGCAGTTGTTCAACTTCTAGGTTTCTATAAGGACCTGCTAAAGGGTGGGAACGTCAGCATAGCCCGGCGGAATGTCGGAAACAAACTGAAACGAAGGTGGAGAGAAAATGACGAGACGTAATGACAGCGAGAAACGCAGAGAGAAAAAGCAGAAGAGACGTACCATTCGATTCCCTTACAGGATTCAAATCCCTTTTTTTGTCACCGTCTCTCCTCCATCGATCGGGGCTTCCGTTGCAGCGTTTCTAGCCTGCTCTCTCGTTCGTGCAAGAGAGGGCCAGGGTCTGCGTAGAAGCCGAGTACGTCGCACAAAGAACGTGTATTGGTAGTGATGATGTAGTTTCCGGGCATTCACAAGAATTCGAAAGGGTCGGGCCTGCCAAAAAAAAAAAACTTCAGCTCAAAAGCTCATGCGCAGGCCAAAGGAAGGCATACCTTCAAGCTTCAAACCAGAACTTCCCGTGAAATAAGGGCTGGTATGAGGACCCTCATCGAGCTAATACCGTTCCTGTTGGTCGAAAAGCTGATTGGTCCGGGATGAAAGACTGGCCACCAATCGCGAGCGACACCAAAAACCTCAAAACTCCTTCCCGATTCCCTCTGATGGCTATTTCATAGCGCCAAACTAGTCCCGGGCAGCATTATGGAGGTCTTGCAGCCCAAGAAAACGCGGATAGGCAAAATGAGATCGAGGTGTCGCAGTGGTTTCGGTCAGAGTTGAGTACGGGCGCTAAAGCGCGGGTTTAATGGACCGCCAAGTACCCACTACTACGACTGACTATATGGTTCATCTCAAGAGCGACACGTCTATCGGAGGTTCAAAACGCTGACTTGGCGTGCCCAAGCCTGCCTAGTAAGGGCTATGAACGCTAAAATACAACCAAGTTACTTGGATGCAGTGTATAGACGATACATGGTCTACATACACGCCCTTGTGGAAACGATGGAAAAGGGTAGAGATTTCGTGTGGGGTATAATGATATAGCAGGCTACATACGCGCTGAGGTGAGTGCTCGATGTCCCTGTTCCCTGTTCCCGTTGATCCGAGACATCAACCAGCGTGCAGCAGATCCTGGCTGCCCATTCTGCTTCTCTTCAGCAAACGCTCTGCGCAAAACTATCCATTGCCTGAAGCAGTTCAACGGCCGTGATCTGCACGTCTTCTAGTAGGATGGCCAAAGTATCTGTCGTGACACCAAATTCGAGGTGTATGGAAGAGGTACGGTTGACTGCGGAATAGATGAGGGAAATTGCCGGAACAGAGAGGCGTTGTCGGGATCTGTGATTGCCATAGAGTCTTCTTCGCCCCGAATTGTCACTCGTAACCGTGAATAGCGTTGGTTTGAAGCAGATGCTGGAGGCACTGGAGCCCGAAGTTGTAAGTGAACCCCCTAAGGCCATCCGACCTTGACCTGGCTCTCCCCAGTAGAAAACCTCGACGACTAACTCTTATATTGACTCCTGACTTGCGGGGATTAGCAACGATAACAAAGAAGACGCCCGCGAATTCATACTCGAAGGTATAGGCGTCAGTATCTGTATCGAGGCTGGTGACGGTGTATTGGGCTGTATTGAGGGATCGGGATAGCCAGCTGAGAGGGATCGAAATCGTCTTTCATTGTCCGGTGTACAACACCAAATCGATTCTCGAGAACTTCGAGCTGTCGTTTTGGCGTCGGGGAGGAAGATCCCATCACTATGAGGGGTACTGGTCGAAATTCAAGCCACTCCCGAAGGTAAAGAATGAGGGGTTCAAGGTTCTGCACGTCGTGTCGGATGAATGCGAGACTGCGGTCTGTGATTGTGTTTAGCCGAGAAAGACGTCGAACGAGAAGGTGGTCGTTATCGTGATAGAGGAGAGTTTGGACGTGAGAGGAACGGTGGGGATGTAGGACGACATGTATGCGGACTAAAAAGCAGCTAAAGAAAACGATTGGCATCACCACTGCGAAAAGACTAAAACTCAGACATACCGATGGTTGCAACCCTCTCTCAGGCACGTCTTTCTTGCTCTCGCTCTGCTCTGCCTGGGCATCCAATCCTAAGATCTTTGGTTCAATCGTGTGATTCTTGCTCAACAGGAGCGATTCTGAAGGGCATAGACGTCGTTTGCCGCTTATTGCAGACAGCGACGCGTTGAACTCGACCGAGAGGATGTTTGTTGAATTTCTAGCCCTGGTGGTTTGCCGTCTGAGAGGTCAGCGGTGTTTTGTACTCGACACCTCTTCTGTCCACCTGAGCTCAACTTGAAGCCTCTCCCGCATCTTCTCCTGCCAACTGCCCAATCCCGTCAATCTTCTTCCTCCCTCAGCCTCCAAGCCAATGTCCGACAGGTTGGCGTGTCATCCTCAGGGTCTCCAAAGTGTGGATTTGGAATATGAATTTGCTGTGGTTGTGGCCAATAACCGTCAGGAGCCAGAATCGTTCTACAACGGTGGTTGTTGTTGGTGATTGGTGAGTGCGAGAATAGACGAGCCACAGATAGAGCTCATCGTCGTTTGAGTGAGGGTTTGAGCACGGGCGCCAATCTCCGCGCGCTTTCACAGCGACAACCACCATGACATCCTCCGGACTTTCGACTCTCCTTACAGAAAGGACCGCCAACCAAGGCAGGACCAAGAAGATGTTAGGATTACATTTTGTGCATCTGGTAAGCATAGTCAATCACGGCAAACCGTTTTTCTAGCGTGCTCACTAACAGTTTGGTATGCCAGAAACCTCCAAACTTGCAATGACTTGATGCATGAGGGAATAGCTGAGGACAGAGCTCTCTGAAGAGATAATATACAATTGACCAGGTATACCTCGCGATTCGAAGCGCAATCGACGCGTTACTGACAAGTGATGCCAGCACATTGCTCACCCGGAACTTCAGAGGGTATTCTGCGGGATATCCTCCATGCCAAATGGCCCAAATTGACCTCGATTGCCTTTTTCAACCTCGAACGCGTGTTTGAAAGGAAATAGACCACTTGATGTAGGTTTTACATTTCACACCCTTTCGTCGCTTTCACTCCTCTCTCGTCATTGTCTTATCACTGGTTAACGCCTACCCACATTATAGGTCAACACTATCATTTCCTCGTGTCTGCGCCCGTCACCAGTAGCCTCTCCGTACGAAATCATCAGTTATCCTTTCCATACGCCCCTCCTCTTTCACCCTCCAGTCATGGAGACCCGAGCTTGCCGATTTTGCCTTACAGCTCTCGAGACCTCCTACATAATATTCGACCCCTGCATTCACAACTCACATCACGGTGTCGTCCTACTCGGACTAACCATAGCTACGACTCGAAGCCGATCCTCATAAAAACCATACGCTCGGAACACCTTTTGCCACCTAGAAAAACCTTGACATCGCGTCTCGGTGTCAATGGGCGGAACTCTGACGGCCTACATGATCCTCCCAACTCTCCACCGCCGCGTACCCGATCCTCGCCTCGGAACTGGAGTAGAGAATGCTCAGGGATCCTCGGATCTTGAACGATAACGGTGCCGATGAGGGCTGGGGTCCGGAAGGATGCCGTCTTTCGTTGACAAGCCCCAATTTGCCAACCCGAAACCCATGTCTTCGGCCATGTGTCTTGCTCATACTACCCCCCACGCCTTTATCGAGTCACGATTCACGCGGTGAACTGGGATATAACTCGACTCCCGAGCCGCATATCGTTACCGATAGTAATACTTCCTGGTTAC
Source organism: Marasmius sp. AFHP31 (assembly GCA_024721195.1). Classification (NCBI taxonomy): domain Eukaryota; kingdom Fungi; phylum Basidiomycota; class Agaricomycetes; order Agaricales; family Marasmiaceae; genus Marasmius; species Marasmius sp. AFHP31. The sequence goes on from JANHQD010002033.1 coordinate 20,635, forward strand.
GTGGCTTATTCCATGGTCATGATTGGCCGGGTGGAAGTCTACATTTCGATGGCTCTCTCCAGAATACCTTCATGCTCGGTGTCGTTGATCTCGCCAACTCGACGCAAGTCTTGGAGACGACAATTTTGGGCTGGCTCGAGCCAGTTGGAGTCGGTTTTGGCCAAATTTCCCGTATCAAACCCCCTCTCCATCGCTTCCCATAGCCGTTTGGGCAACAACGATGTGAACATATTCGATGGCAGCCCTCCACGGCTCCAGAAGTTGGGCTCAAGGATATCACTATCGAAAAGGGCGTGCCCGGCCACATCGTCGTCAAGTACGTGCCCGCTGTCGGCGATTCGAAGAGAGCAATCGACGGGAACCATTCAGATCTTCTGTGGTGGCAGGTCGACCGCCAACCTGTTCGATGAGTACGAGGTGACCTAGTGATGCTGTAGCGTCTCGTTTCGCTTTGGATCCGGTTTGGTATGTGTTTCCCGTGGACGTGATATCGTCCGGTCGCTAACGTCCAATCATTCTGGACATCAGGTCATCAAACGGTCTCAACAGACAGCGTCCTCCTCGAGGAATCGTAGAGACATGGTGTTCAAGAGCAGGATTTGGTAAAGAACCATTGGGCATAGAGGATGTTCAGCCGTTCCGTGCGTGGACCCTACTCATAGTGTAATATTTTTCTCTCTTTACATGAATGATTGGAATACAGTGCGTCTGACTGGCCTTCGTAAACATATTCGGAACTTGCGTTTTGAACCACACACGCGATTGTATTGAGACGAAACTGGAACGCATTCGCCAGTAAGTTCGTGCCTTTCCCTTTGAAGGACTTTGTTCCCCTAATTTCAATATCCAGTCGACGAGTGCTGGTTGACAGACTTATCGAGAGTTCCCGTCTAGTGAGCATACGATTGACCAGAACCTCGGATACCGCCAGCCAGATAAACAATTTGGTCCCATGACAGCTCCTCGGGGGGTTTGAGTCAGTTATGGGTTCGGTCCAAGTCTACTAAGGAATCAACTTGGAGACAGAGGACACAGCAATGTCGCTGATAGTTGCTGGCTCCGCCATCGTTCCGTGTGCAGATTTTCGTGACACATACTCGGTCGGCGTCTGTTTTTGTCATGGACAGGAATTGAAGTCGACACAGATTGTAACATCGCTGAATGTGTTCAACGGAGAGTTTGATGATATCCGAATTCGAGCCACATTGGTTTCCGTCTGAGAGTCGGCGAAACCTCAGCTAGTGTCTCGGTGATTGCCGCGTCGCTTTTTCTAGCAGAGAAGGCACCTCTTCTGGCTGGCACCTGAGCTTGATCTGAGGCTGCAGTCTAGTTTGTAGGTCTGGGCATTGCCCGAAACATAGTGTCATTTATCCTTGTTGTGTTGGTCAAACAGCGACAAAAGTGTGTAGGTGTACAGCTTGGAGTGACTCGATGAGGGGAATGAGATGTTGACCGGTGTATATGACCTACTATTGAGATATTTTGACTCCACCACCTCCAGGTCATGATCCCGTCGAGTCTTCCTCACCCTCAACTTCCAAGCCAGCAATAGAATACGCCCTATAGAGCAAGTGGAGTGTTTCATCTCGGGGTCTCCGAAGTGTAAGAAAGCCATCCAAGTCTGAGGAGACTACCGAGGTCGTCTAGCTCTAAGCTATCAGAATCCGAGCATGATCAACTTGCAGGTGAGTGTGAGAGCCAAAATGTCATCTGGAGAAGGGTTGTGAGGTAAATTATCAGTTGGCATTAGAGTCATTGTAAAGTAGAGTAATGACCAGTGTTGGTGGAAGGACGGAAGGATCGCGAATAGAGCTTATCGTGAGTGTCGGCCACGGGCCGGGCGCCTATTATCTCCGCGCCCCTTGACCGCAACAACCGTGATGAACTACCAGCTTTCAACACGGGTGGAATCAACCCCCAAATCAGGAGCAGCAATTTACGAAGGTAAAGGTCTTTAAAAGGTGTTGGGATGCTAGTTTGTTAATCCAGTAGATTGGGTCGTGGCTGACAGTTTGTTTGGCGTGCACCTCATTAGACCTTCAGACTGTAGATACCCCCGGAGTCGCAACAACTCGCTGTAACTGTTCAACCACAGGAGGAGAAAAGGGCCTTTTGAATGAACCGGTTCCCACATCACAAAATATGGATTAGGTCTGTCCTAGCGATTTCCACGACATCCGACGCGTTGCCAATGAGAGAATCTAGCACAATGCTCAACCCGGTTATGAATACAAGTCGAAAGATTCTGAATTGACATCGACCACCAGCTCTGGTCTCGAGATGCGACATTCACCTTGTACACGTCGCCCAAATCCAATGCCTAAGCCGCGAACGGAAAGGAATGATGTGGTACCCAGGTGATCAACTTTGGCAAGTTGAGAGGATTTGCGAGTGCACAAGCTAGAGAGTATGTTGTACGTGCATCGAATCTGTCCGTATAGGTTCCTGATAACTTTTTTTCAGTAACAGGGTGGCTCCCAGATTCCAGACCCTCACTAACGGCTTCTCTGCACTGAAAGATCCAGCAATCCAAACCATTCAAAGTTGGGAAAGATGAGAAAGGGAGTCGGGACGATTTTGCTTCTGACATTGAAGGTTCTTCTGGCCATCTGAAGCCATGAGCCTGCTTGGGTTATGCGTAATAACGTGTCATTTTTCTATATCTGATACACATC
>JANHQD010002033.1:23329-41595 GCA_024721195.1 Marasmius sp. AFHP31
GATCTGTACTCCCCGTATTGTTGTAATTGTTGGTGGTGATTATATCTCTAGCTGCGGCTAGAATAGTAGCGTTGGCTCCTATCGTCGTGTTTTGAGCGTTGTCGAAAATAGAGGCCATATTCTTATGACAGAAAGGCAAGCTGGAGGGGGAAGGTGCGAAGTGATGGAGGAGATGGAGGCGATGGTGGGGGATGTCAAACACAATCTGCCTTAAGTGACAGCCTTTTGACAACCTCATGTCGCGCATGGGATCATATCGCCTCCGTATCTCCCATGAATGCTGTCGCAGGCATACCAACATCGATTTGAACATGGGAATGATCATGATTTGTCTACAGCACAAGTGATCTCGTGGGCCTCCTTGATCACAATCTAGACCTTGGGGTCCGGAGATCGGCAGACCGGCATTTACAGCACGAATTCATGTTTGGGTCAATCAAGAAGGACGCAGCGCACACCCTACAATTGTGCCCTGTTTAACAGCATTATCGAATTTCGATCAGTGTAATTCTCTACACGAACTAGCAAACCATTCACCTCCAAGACCCCGAGATCTACGCCGACCAATACGTGTTACCGTCGTCTACCATGCACGGGTCCTCATCGATGTTATCTGTCGCAATCAACTTCGCCGTTCCCCTCTCCTCTCCATCTGAAGTTCTTCTTTCTTCGTCCCGAGCTACTTCTGGCTTGTCACGGCTGCCGATATTTATACATCTGGCCAGCGCCCTATTGCACTCGCTCCGAGCCATCGCGACACCGCCTCCGACGAACAGTCTCAAGTCAACCATAGGGCCCACACATCTTCGCGGTGATCGAAGAGACACGCCTGTGCGGGTGACATCCGTACTGGCGAGCTATGTTTGAGTTGGGTGATCATTGGGGCTCGAAGAGTACGATGAGATGGAGTGAATGGATGTCGCTATAACGGTAGGCGGTCCCGACGAGAAATACGGATGTCAAAATCGAGGAACGTCCATCGAGCGGCAGGGAGTCCTGATGCATGCATCACTGCCAGGTATCGAACCTCAACCCGCCCACCTGTGCTTCCTTTGCCCATAGTTTGATCCTTCCAGATTCTCGTCGAGCCAAATCTCCGTGCCGCTTTCACCGACATTTCCCTCCACTCTCTAGTCCAAATATCGAAGCCCAAGCCAATTTTCCAGTAGTCGACATACGATGTTATCACCACCGCTTCGGGGACGCTCGTATGGTATTCGGAAAGGCCGTACGGCGGTCGTGGTGAAATACGGGGTTCGTTCTCAAGAATTCGGTGACAGTGACGAGTTTCAGGTCTTCAGGTAGCTCGATTGTGGGGAATAGAGGGGTTGTCGGGGAGAAAGAGTCGCTGACGGATCTAGTCAGTTACTTGTAAGATAGAGACAAAACATAGGAAAGTACTCACGAGAAACTTTCGGAGAGCCGTACCGTCTGGAGACCATTCATTGCCAGATTGCGAAAGTAGACGATGCAGGCGTGAACGATCGGTATCCTTGCAGTGTCTGCAGATGGAATTCATCTTTGGCCAGTATTTGGCAGTTGTTCAACTTCTGGGTTTCTATAAGGACCTGCTAAAGGGAGGGAACGTCAGCATAGGCCGGCGGAATGTCGGAAACAAACTGAAACGAAGGTGGAGAGCAAACGACGAGACGTAATGACAGCGAGAAACGCAGAGAGAAAAAGCAGAAGAGACGTACCATTCGATTCCCTTACAGGATTCAAATCCCTTTTTTTGTCACCGTCTCTGCTCCATCAATCGGGGCTTCCGTTGCAACGTTTCTAGCCTGCTCTCTCGTTCGTGCAAGAGAGGGCCAGGGTCTGCGTAGAAGCCGAGTACGTCGCACAAAGAACGTGTATTGGTAGTGATGATGTAGTTTCCGGGTATTCACAAGGATTCGAAAGGGTCGGGTCTGCAAAACAAAAAACCATCAGCTCAAAAGCTCATGCGCAGGCCAAAGGAAGGCATACCTTCAAGCTTCAAGTTGGAACTTGCTGTAGGGTAACAGCTGGTATGAGGATCCCCATCGAGCTAATGCCGTTCCTGTTGGTCGAAAAACTGATTGGTCGGAGATGAAAGACTGGCCACCAATCGCGAGCGACGCCAAAAATCTCGAAACTCCTTCCCAATTCCCTCTGATGGCTATTTCATAGCGCCAAACTAGTCCCGGGCAGCAATCTAGAGGTCTGGCATCCTGAGAAAACGCGGATAGGCAAAATGAGATCGAGGTGTTGTTGTGGTTTCGGTCAGAGTTGAGCACGGGCGCTAAAGCGCGGGTCTAATGGACCGCCAAGTACCCACTATTACGACTGACTGTATGGTTCATCTCAAGAGCAACACGTCTATCGGAGGTTCAAAACGCTGACTTGGCGTGCCCAAGGTCGTTTCATCCTGCGTGGTAAGGGCTATGAACGCTAAAATACAAGCAAGTTACTTAAATGCAGTGTATAGACGCTACATGGTCTACATACACGCCCTTGTGGAAACGGTGGAAAAGGGTAGAGAGTTCGTGTGGGGTATAATGATATAGCAGGCTACATACGCGCTGAGGTGAGTGCTCGATGTCCCTGTTCCCTGTTCCTGTTGATCCGAGACATCAACCAGCGTGCAGCACTCCAAACAGATCCTGGCTGCCCATTCTGCTTCTCTTCAGCAAACACTCTGCGCAAAATTATCCATTGCCTGAAGCGGTTCAACGGCCGTGATCTGCACGTTTTCTAGTAGGATGGCCAAAGTATCTGTCGTGGCACCAAGTATGAGGCGTGCATGGAAGAGGTGCGGTTGGCTGTGGAATGGACAAGGGAAAGCGGATTAGCGAGGCGTTGTTGGGGTTTGGTGATTGCCTTGGAGCCTTCTCCACTCCGAATCGTCACTCGCAACCGTGAATAACGTTGGTTTCAAGCAGACGCTGGAGGCACTGGATCCTGAAGTTGCAAGTCAAACCCCTAAGGCCATCCATCCTCCTCTCGATCCGACCTTGACCTGGCCCTCCCAGCCAGGGAAGTTCTCGACGACCGACTTCCACGCTGACACCTGATTTACGGGTACCAACGAGGATAACAAGAAAAACGCCCGTGAATTCATGTTCGAAGGCATCGATGTTGGTATCCGTATCGATGTTGGTGATTGCGGGATCGTGACAGCCAGTTGAGAGGAATCGAATTTGTCTTTTCTTTGTCCGATGCACAACAACAAATCGATTCTTGAGAACCTCCAGCTGTCGTATTGGTGTTAAAGAGGAATATCCCATCACTACGGGGGGATACCGTTCAGGATACGAGCGGAGTCCTGGAGGTGAAAATGAGGGGTTTCAGGTTCTGGATGTCCTATGGGATGAATACGAGACTGAGGTCTGTGGTTGGATCTATCCGAGGCAGATGTCGAACGAGAGGGTGGTTGCTACGTGATAGAGGAGAGTTTGGACTTGATAGAAACGGTGGGGATGTAGGACGAGATGCATGTGGACTAAAAAGAAGCAAACGAGAACGATTAGCACCAACACCGCGAAAAGACCAAGACTTGAGACATACCGATGGCTCCAACCCTCTCTTGGGCGCGTCTTTCACGCTCTGCTCCGTATGAGCATGGATCCCGAGACATCTTGGCTTTGGTTCAATCGTCTGATTTTTGCTTGATAGGAGCGACTCTGAAGGGCATAGACGTGTCGTTTGCCAGTTATTGCAGATGTCGAGGCCGAAAACGCTACTCGTTCGCCGAGCATTGCAGACAGTGACGTAAAAAAACGCGTTGAACTCGACCGAGAGGATGTTTGTTGAAAATCTAGCCCTGGCCGTTTGTCGTCTGAGAGTCGCAGCGGTGTTTTGTACTCGACACCTCTTCTGTCCACCTGGGCTCAACTTGAAGGCTCCCCCGCATCTTCTCCTGCCAATTGCCCAATCCCATCAATTTTCTTCCCCCCTCAGCCTCCAAGCCAATGTCCGACAAGTTGGCGTGTCATCCTCAGGGTCTTCAAGGTATGGATTTCGAACATGAATCTGCTGTGTTTACCCGGTTGAAGCCAGAATTGTTCTACAGTAGTGATTGTTGTCGGTGTTTGGTGAGTACGAGGATACACAAGCCACGGATGGAGCTCATCGTCGTTTGAGTGAGGGTTTGAGCATGGGCGTCAATTATCTCCGCACGCTTTCACAGCGACGGCCACCATGACTTCTCCGGACTTTCGACTCTCCATGCAGAAAGGATTGCCAACCAAGGCGGGAGCGGCCCACAGATGATGTTAGAATCATGTTTTGTGCATCCGGTAAGCGGAGGCAGTCACAGCAAACCGTTTTTCGAGCATGCTCACTAAAACAGTGGTAGATACCCCTGAAATTGCGATGGCTCGATATATACCCTTATCAGGAGGAGAGAAAAGCTCATGAAAGAGCTCTATAAGAGACTATAGACTAGGTATATCTCGTGATTCGAAGCTCACTCGATGCGTCACTGACAAGTGATTCCAGCGCAATGCTCAGAGGATATTTGGCAGCGGCGGAAAATCTACCACGCCAAAAGACCCCAAATTGTTCTTGATTACCATTCTCGATCTCGAACGTTCGTCTGAAAGGACATAGACACCTTGCTGTAGATGGTAAGTTTCACCTGCGCTTTTTCTTCGCCCAAGGTCATCACTCCTTGTCCCTCTTCTCGCCACGATTTTACTACTGGCTGACGTCTATTCATATTACAGGTCAACGCTATCATTCGTGTCTATACCCGTTACCATCAGTCTCTCCGTGAAAGTATCAGCTCTCTACGACACGCGCAGCTTCTCTTCCTCACCCTCCCGTTATGGAGAGATCCAAACTCGTCGATTTTGTCCTATCGTTCTCGAAAACAAGATTCGAGTTCTTCGTTCACAAGCCACGCCACTGTGTGTTCCCCTTCAGGCTGACCGTAGCTGTGACTCGACGCCGATCCTTGCAAATACCATAAGCTCGGAACACCTTTTGCCACCTAGAAAAACGGCGACACCGCGTCTCGGTGTCGCCCTGGGTGGAATCATGATGGCCTACATGATCCTCTCAACCCTCTACCACCACTCAATTGACTTTCGCCTTGATACTGGAATATAGAAGGCTCAGGGAGCCTCGAACGGTGCCAATGAGGGCTGGGGTCCGAAAGGATACCGTCTTTCGTTGACAACCCCCAATTCAACAGCTTGAAGCCCAAGTCTTCGGCCATGTACCTTGTTCATCCTACCCTCCTCGCCTTGTTCGAGTTTTGATACAGGGATGTAACCCTACCCTCAAGCTGCGTGTCGTTATACTCCCTGGCGGCGTAGTCTATCACATGGCCACGATTGGCCGGGTGGAAGTCGACATCCCAATGGCTCTCTTCAGGACACCTTTATGCTCGGTCTCGTTGATCTCGCCGACTCGGGTCTCGGAGACGACAATTTTGGACTGGGCAGAGCCAGTTGGAGTTGGGTTTCGCCGAATTTCCTGTACCATTGCATTCCACAGCCGTTTGGGTAACATCGATATGACCAATTGACACGCCGAGAAGCAATTCAAGAGCAAGACGATCAGCGCACTGGATGCTAACAGGTTGCCTTTCAAGACTTCCAAGGTTGGGCTCAAAGATTAATCTCGTCGGAAAGGGCGAGCACCGGGACCGTGTCGTTGTCATCGAGTACATTCCCGCCCCCCTGCGTTCTGGAGGGGACCATCGATGAGTACCACTTGGAGGTCTTCTGTTGTGGCAGGTCGAACGTCAACCTTTTCGACCAGTGCGAGGCGAGCTAGCAGTGTTGCAGTGTCTCGCTCCCTTCCTGATGTGGTTTGGTGAGTGTTTTCCCTTCACCCGCGGTACGCCTGGTCACTAACTTCTAACTCTTTAGGACACGAGGTTACCCAGTCTCAATAGGTAGCATCCTTCTTGAAGACTTGTATTGGCTTTGAGGGTATTGGGGACTTGTTGTTTGCTAGTAGGATTTGGTAAACACCCTCTCGGGCAAAGAGGATGTTCAACCGTTCCGCCACCCTTTGTGCGTGGACCCTATTCATAGTGTACTATTCTTCTCAACGATCGTGATACAAAGCATTTGACTTCCCTTCGTAAAGATTTTCAGCTCGGGTTTCCTGAAGCATATATTGACTGTATTGGGTCGAAACTGGATGGTGTTCGCCCGGTTCATGTCTTTCACTCCCCTTGTACAATGTTCGCTCAGCGAGCGCCGTTTGGCATACTTGTCGAAAGTTCTCGTCTAACAAGCATATGATAGACTAGAACCTCAGCTACCAAAAGCCAGATAAACAATTTGGTCCCATGGTAGCTCCTCGGGGGGTTTGAGTCAGTTGTGGGTTAGGTACAACTCTGAGGAATCAGCTTGGAGACAGAGGATTGAGAGAAGGAGAGTCAGAGCCCTCCAAGACACGATGATGTCGCCGATAGTCGCTGGTTCCGCCATCGTCTCGTATGCAAAATCCCGTGGGCATGTACTCTGTTCTTGCCATGGAGAGGAATTGAAGCCGACACAGACTGTAGCGTTCGGCGGAGAGTTCGATAATATTCGAATTTCGAGACACATTGGCTTCATGTCTGAGAGTTGGCAAAACCTCAGTTAGTGTCTTGGTGTTCGCGACGTCGCTTTTTCTAGCGGAAAGGGAACCTCTTCTGGCCACCTGAGCTTGATCTGAGACTGCGGTTCCGGCTTGTAAGTCCACGCGTGGGCCAAAACATAGCGTAATTTTTCCTTATTGCAACGGCTCAACGTCAACAGTGACAAAAGTGTCTAGGCATGCAGCTCGGAGTGACTCGATGAGGGGAATGAGATGTTGACCGTTGTATATGACCTATTGAGACACTCTGCCTCCATCCCGATGTTGCTATCCCATCGAGTCTTCTTCGCCCTCAACTTTCAAGCACGCGTCAGAGAATGTGGACTAGGTTTGTACTTGCAATCCAAACCACATTCAACATGTTACTAACGAGTGGTGATATATGATAGCGCGGAGGGCGTTCAACGAAAGATTTGACATTTTCAAGGCCCGAAATGACCTCGACCTCGATTTCAGTTTCAGTCGTTCGTCTGAAAGGGAGTTGGACGGCATAGATTCTGGTTAACGTTGTTTTTGGGTCGGAGCGGCTGTACGTTTCACCTACACTTTTTCTTCACCATCCTCCATCCTCGGTCTTTCTTTCTTTCTTTCCCGCCATTTCCTCTCCACCAGCTGACCGTTATCGTCACTACAGGTCCATCAATTCTGTCAATTCTGTCATTGCCTCGCGTCCAGATCCGTCAGCGGTGACCCATCCGCACAAAGGCATCAGCCATATTCTATACGGCTTCTCTTCGACCCTCCCTCGAATCCTCCCAACAAAACCAGCGTCTGTGCTTACAAGCAATGATACAGCGCATCCCGTTCAAATTCACTATGGCTGCATGACGCCCCGGCCTACACCTGATTCTCACGAACACCTTACCGGCGTCTTTCCAATGCACCTTTTGTCACCCGGGAGAATCGTGATACCGCGTCGTGGTGGTAGAGTTGTGAAAGCCTACTCTCAACTCTCCACCATAGCGTGACCGAGCCGTTTCCGGATATTGGAGAACGGCATTCAGATCGATTCGATACAGGCGCCGGGAATGGGGACTGGTCTCGAAGAACTATATGACGAGGAAGCTTTATAACGGACCATTAACATCGACTCTCTGCACAAAGGCCCCGAACCCTTCTCAAGACGGCGGTGCTTTATCGAAATCACATCACACAACCCATGTCGAAACCCCCCAACGTTTGAGGAGAATGCCTACCCCAACGACCTTCCCCTGCCGCCGAATAGCCGCTATTGGTCTGCACGTTCAGATCAAGAGAGATTCTCTCTTTTTTAACTTGGCTCCACCATTCCGCCCACCCACAGAATTAGCGTTGAAGTGGGCCCCATAAACTGGAGGAGAGGGTTAGATGGAGACAGTGGTGGATAACGGAGGCGCTAGAGATAGTCTATCTTCGCACTCAACGGTACCAAGAGCAGGGGAACAGGTCGTCGGAAGCGACATAGGCGCTGAACGGTGGTTGAGCTTGGAACGCACCGGTCGTTCCGATGACGTTCGCTTCAACTCGAGACTGCCTCGCCGGGAATCCATTCGACATTTACTCGCCGAATACGTTCTCATTCCGACGATGCCCTCAAAGCCAGCATTTTGCCACCATTTGCTTGACAGCGATAACCGTTGCAATGAAGCAGTTCCCGAAGCCACTCCTCAACGTCACTTCCATCCTCGTGAATTATTCAGGTTGGCCTTCCCTCATCGACCAGCATTGGAGCCTCCGCGTGCGGGGGAGAACCCATTCTCGAGTGTTTTCTCGGGAGATTGCTCTCCAAGGCTTCCGAGCTCGGGAAAGGACGAGCACCCCAACCACATTCTCAAGATCACACGCGTTCCTGCCATTGGTGATTTGGAAAGCCATCTCGGACGAATGCTCAGAGATCTTCTGTGGCTGAAGGCCGACCATCAAGATTGCGAGGTGCGTAGTTAATTTTTAGATGCTCGATCCGTCTTTGACGTGGCTTTGCCAGAATTCCCTACTCTCTATAAGAACCTCGACTTCGTGATCTTCACTGGGCTCCTCGTGTGCAGTACCGCAACACGCGGACTATACCCAGTTCCCTCGTTGTTGTTGTACGTGCTCAAGGCCTCCCCTAGTCGAGTCTGGTACGCGATTTTTCCAAGTTCGTGGCATTGGCTAGTCACTAATTCCCGTCCTTCAGGTTGTGAGATTGTCAACGGTCTCAATAGGCAGCGCAACACGCTCGGATCTGTCGAAGAACCTGTGGGCATACTAGAGAGCGCTCAACCACTCCGCCGCCCTTTGTGCACGGACTCTATTGTTTACTTCTTTCCCTCCGATGATTGTAATATGAAAAGTCTGGTTGTCTATTGTATAAACCGTTGAACAAGATGCATTTCTTGAACCGTACAAGCGGGTGGTACTACTGAGCTGAAACCGACAACCGTCCGCTGAGTATACTTTGCTTTGCGGGATGCTCTCTATCCGACCGATCTCGAGCGGACCTCGGGGCGTCATTTGGCATATCGAAGGTTATGCCATTTGGTCCAGTGAGCGGCGGAGTGCTGGCTGCCATGCTTTGATTCGGTAACATTGGGGTGTCTTCTGGAAATATCTCCGCGAGTGAGGATGATGATGGTGGAGAGATAAGTTGTGAATGTGAGAGAGGGGCTTCAGGGTCCACGCCTGAATCTTTGAATTCTGAGAACATGTCTTCGAGCTTCAAGCTTCAAGCTCTTCTATTCTCATGGTATCATGAGGATCAGCTGAGAAAAAGACAGTGTCAATGTGATGTTGGTTCAGGAGGAGAATACGACTCACCGAAGACCAATTCGGGATACCCATGTTCACGAGCGTATTGTCCCCCATCCAGGTCATAATTCTTGTGGCAAAGATGATCTCGGACCATTGTGTAATCCTCCTTGTCCCAGTAAGTACCAATCCATTCCTCCACCCTCAACTTGGGGATCCCAAACTTCTTCCAATCTGCCTCGGCAATGACACTCCTTCCCTGTGGGTCGTGGGCCCAGTAGAATTGGCTTTGAGGGAGCGGATGACGGATGCAATACAGGTTGTTGATGACTTCAGTGCGTAGCGGCGGAACAAAGAGGTATGCGGGCAGGTTGCATGTGGTGGGGTAATTGACGAAGGTACCTTTGAGATTGAACCCGACTTGATCAATGTAGACTTGACGAGTGGAAAAATCAGATGAAGGACAGCGGAAGCGCGTGGAGGAATACTTACCAAGGTCTCTCATATCATCAGAGTCATCATAGAGGCGGAGGGACTGGTTGAGGTAAGCACAACAAAGTTGGTTGCGGTTGTTGATTGGTATGCGCAAGCCGAACTCGAGGTGCACTTTGACGTCAGCAGTCTTGTGGAATTCTAGGTCCACTCGTCCTGTGATTAAAAAAGTCAGTAAGAGGAAGGTGAAAATGAAAGGTGGATGTACCTGAGCTGGAAAGAGTGGCTTTCACGTCGGGGTTGTGGCTAAGGCAAAACCATTCAGGGGAGGGTGTGGAGGAATGGTGAGCGAGAATTCCGGGTTTGTTGTTGTCGATGACGGCGCCAAATGTCAAAAGCCCGTGTCGGGCATAGTATGACAGGTCAGTGATCCACCACTGTTCGAATAACGCAATCAGGTGCAAAACATTGCCGAAGGTTTCCTCGATGTAGGCGCTGATTTCGGAGGTGTTTAGGCGTGGAACGGTTTCTTGGCGAAGTGGTGGTAGCGGATTGAATAATGATGGGATGTCTTTTTCGTGCGGTGGATTGAGGGAGATGGCAGCCAAGTCATAATGCCAGGAAAGTGTTTTGAGATTGAAAGACCAATCTTCCCAGCGATCCGTAACCTGTTTGCCATGATTACCCATCCAATGCTAAAAGTTACCAGCTCACCGGAAACCTCATAGTCTCGTCATTGTACAAAGACTGGATTGCAAGACTCTGTAGGCATTCCTCAGCTGCCAGTCAGGTGGGTTAAAGGCTGGACATACACGTGTATATTCAACATAGTAGTATACGATCATATCCTTTTCCCAATACAGATCAGTGAACTCATCTCCATCGGCCAGTTCTACTATCTTTTAGCACCCGCAATCAAAATCCCCAAAGAAAAACCTACCATCGTGAACTATCAACGTCAACGCACTCGACTCCGCCACCGCAAATACTTGGATCAGCAGCACTGACCTGCAACCTCCAATCAGTATGACTACCAGTGGACGGATAGCTCGCCTACTCACCGCCAGCCCATTGCTGCCTCAAGGATGTTCTTCGCGATCTGAAACTGATCATCAAGCCATTCCACTCTCTCCGAATGCTGATGCTCACCTCCTCAAATTTGTCCCGATCATTCTCATCGACTGGCTCAAGAGTGGTAACCGTAAATACACCCGAATGTCCATATATCTCGGCGGTCTGCTTCGTTTCCCTCACTTCGACTACCTGTGACGACCCCGTTGATGTTCTTGATGTTGAACTCCCGCCTAGCGGCTTGATGATGACTGAAAGAACTCGAGACCAGAGACGGCGGCGAAGACTGGAATTTTGTTTGACTTTGATCACTCGTGATCCCAAGGGTGATACTCCCTTTTGCGAGTTGACGTTGACTGATAAGTCCTTGGTCGAGATATGGCGTCGAAAAATAATGTCGCCATCAATTACCCTTCGAACGGTCCTACCATTCTGGAGGCAAGGTCAACACTCGCAATCTATCACACAAACTAACGCTTACCACAGTGATCACGTCCGCTGTCCCCAAGGTGTGGTAGCTGTTATAAGTGATCGTCGAATCGCCAGCCACGTTCTGGAAGTTGGCATTGGCTCCTATCGTTACGCGTTTTGCCTTGTAGAAGAAAGAAGGCATGTCTTCAAGACAGAGGTAAGGAATGGAAACGGAGAGGGCAGGTGAAGGTAGAAAGTGACGGAAGGAGCGGTGGGGGATGCCAACTTCTTAAGTGAAAGCCTGGCAGCTGCCTCATGTCCCGCACGAGCTGGTATCACCTCCGTATCTCCTATGAAGGCTATCCCCAGATCAACCAACATGGGAATAATCATTCACAATCTACAGCACCAGTGGTCCCGTGGTCTCCCTCAAGTACAATTCTGCACAGTGGCGTCCGGATATGGGCAAAATAGGCATTGGCAGCATGAATTTTGTATTCAGATCGATTGATACTAGATAGAAACATCGTGGCATTCATATTCACCCTACCGTCGTGTTCTATTCGACAGCATAATCAAATTTCGATCAGTGCAATCCCCAACACGAACGAGCAAAAGCGCTCACCTCCAAGACCCCGAGACCTATGCCAATCGATAGGCATTGCTACCGTCTACTTCCCGCTCTCTCCATCTAGAACCCTTTGCCCCTAATCCCGAGTGCTTGTCACGGCCACCGATATTGGTCCATCTGACCAGCACTTTATTACATACGTTCCAACGTTCAAAGACGGATACACTTGCACAAGTAACATCCGCCCTAGTAGGCCACGTTCGAGTTTTGTGGCCATCGAGGCTTGAATCGAACGAGGGATCGAAATGGAGGTCAAAATGATAGTGCGCAGTCCCAACATGAAATACGAAACTCAAACTCGAGGCCGTCCATCCGAGCGGCAGGGAGTCTCAAAGCTGGCGTCATTACCAGGTGTTAGACCGACCCATCCCTTCACGCTCGCCAGCCCGTCCTGACGACATTGACCCGTCATCTCGCGCTTCCCTTGCCCATAATCCAGTCCTTCAGGATACCCGCCCGTTGACCCAAACCTTCGTCCGTGCCTGCTATCACCGACACTACTCCAAGTCAAGTATCGAGGCCTGGGCCGGTTTCTAGCGGTCCACCCATGCTTCGGGGACGTTCATGTGGTATTCGGAATGACCAAGCGGAGGGCGACAGTGGTCGGTCTAGGGACGCAGCAACGGGGCCGGTTTTCGAGAATTCGGTGACGATGACGAGTATCAGGGTTCAGAGGAACTGAGGGGGGGTGTCGGCGGATGGTTGACGTTTTCGGGTGGAGAAACCGTTGCTAACGGATCTAGTCAGTTACTTGAATGATAGAGACCAAACAAATGAAAGTACTCACGAGAAAGTTTCGAAAGAGTCCCGATTTCGCCGTAGAACGCATGCTGGACAGTCGCCGCTGGAAACATAGGGCCGGATGGGAGTTTTATCAGGTAGACGTAGTATCGTGCTGAAGCCGTGGGACTCAGCATCGATGTACTAGTGGAGAGCTTGAGGAGAACTATAGGATACAAATAGACAGGCGGGCTTCGAGTACTTTGTCGAACACAAGCTTGCTTTATCCAGACACCGACGTCTAAAAAGGGGCACAGCGGGAGGTAATTAGAACGGGGAGGATAAACAGCGGAAACAAACGCACCGGATACAACCGAACACAGACGTATGTGGACTCACGGACCCTGTCCACGTCCACTGGCCCATAATGTAACTCTGTCGGTTCCCTCGTAGACGCATCCGGCCAAATCTTGAATACCTTCAAAGTGAGTCAGCGGCGGTCTAAGAGACGCACAGAGATCCGACATGATGCTTACCCGTGGTGCTAGTGTACCCAAGTCTCCTTGAACCCGAATATTCCTCGTCTCAGATTGATGTTTTTGCTTCGCCAACGGCCTGTAGAAGAACAGTGAGCCCGGTTTCTATACATATACCAAAGTGGAGCGCGTACATGTAGGTTAGGGATTGGCATCGGTGGGCATATGGATGATGGTTGAATAAAGAGACGAGCTACCGCGGAGTGGGCACCTTTTGGTCCGAGTTGTGGTTTTGGTGAGAATCAGGACACTAGCACCAATCATCGTGTTGGCGCGCCTTGACAATGACTAGACGGCCACCATGATCGGAATCTGCTGCCCAATTCACAACCCAGAAGGGATCGCGAAACAGAAGGAGACATCCGGTAAGCAGGGTCATCGAGACATCCCTTAGCAGCTCACTGAGACGCCGGTACAGACACCCCCGGATTTGGATCGGTGGATGGAGGTGACAGGAGCGGGTATGGTTCTTGCTGGGAATGGAGGCGTGCCGACGCGATATGCCGGGAGCTGGGGTCCATGCTGAGCGACAGGTCTGAGAGGGAATGACGATCATTGGAATATCGAGGTGTGGACAAGAGTATTTTTTCACGTTGAGAGACCCTTTGATGTTTGACGTTCGGTGATTTTGGATATTGACAGTGCTGGGGGCGGCCTGCAAGACGACTTGGGTTAAGCAAACAGTGAAAGAATAGAACGAGTAGGCAAAAGATGAACGAATGAAGGGGGGAATATAAGATAGTGAGTTGGAGGGAGGGAGGACTACTCACAATGTATCCGTGTTGGCGGGATAAGCTCACATCAATACATTCAACGAGGCTCCGAGAAGGCGCGTGACGAACGACAGAAATGGATGAGGACTGAACAGAAGAAACACCAGATACGCTTCCAGTCAGAAAAAAAGAATCAACAACGAGCCGAGAAAACACTTCGCAGCGGAAAACACACCAATTTGGGGGAAAGACGAAGGAACTCGGCGAGATTGTCTCGTTGGTTGCGCTTCGGTCAAACGACGCCAGAAGCACATAGCCGTGCAGCTCGAAGTTGATGAAGGGAGTGGGGTGCTAGCTGGGTTATACGGCCTGTCGGGATCCTCCACCTCCACTTCCACACCAGTCTCGGTCATCTTCTTCGCCCTCGGCCTGAGATAAGATCGGAAATCACCTCGTGGAGCAAGCTGAGCGTGACGAGCGCCTCCGAATGACTTGAGATGCGCATGAGAGCCTTTCGAAGTCAGGGAGATTGTGGGTAATTGTCTCCATTGTGATGCAGCACTGGTAGATCGTCAGATGGTAAACGTGATGACTGCTAGTGGCCGCATTATCATCGAGATTGCGTTGGTGAGCATGGGATAGACGAGACGAGTTGCGAATCGAGCTCATTATGGTTTCGGTGAAAGCTACTGAAAGTTACGGCATGGGCGCCTGTATCAGAGACGAGTTGCGAATCCCATTTATGTCGTTCGCCACGCGCTTTCTCGGAATCTCCTCGGAGATAATTCATTGGAGGTCACCGGTCACCTCGAACCAACAAAAATACATTGTGAGTACTAACCATCTTGCGTCCCTTCAACTCGCTATTTATATTTCTCCTCTCACTCATCCACTTTTTGCACACTCGTTCTTTTCCTTTACTGGTTGCTTATTGCTGACCCAAGTCGTCTTGCGCGCCCCCAGCAATGCCGGTATCCACAATCGCCGAACATCAAACATCGAACATCGAAGGATCTTCCAGCATGAAAAAAAGACTCCTGTCCACACCTCGATATTCCAAACATCGTCATACCCCCTCGCTCCTGTCGCTCAACATGACCCCACGACCTCGGACCCCAGCTTCCGGCATACCACGTCCGCACGCCTCTGTTTACAGCTTGGACCACAGACGCATCCACGCATCCACCGATTCTCCCTGATGAATCCAGGACCTAACGTCCCCCACCGGAACATCTGTCGCTGGCGCGGGTGCTACAGATAGCCCAAGTAGCCACCAGGGTGGCACCGCCGCTCTTCGCCACTGCATACACGAAGTACAAAGAGCGCAAGAGTAGACTCAGCCTGTGTGCTCAGGGTTGGAAGCATTGGTCGATATGTCGAAGTTGTTGGAGGCGGAGCGGAATAAGGCTTGATGAGTGCGGCATAGACTATGACGAGCAAAGGCGACGGGAAGTCCTGCCATCAGTTGTTGCAAAGCCTCTGTCGCTACCAAGACCGGGCTTTGGGCCATTCTGGAAGGATACCGAAACACACTGTATGTCGATCGAAATCATGCACATCACCCCTAACGATAATGCCTCTTTTCTATTTTCCCCTGGAGAACCCGCGTTTTCTCTACCATAAACATCCTACCCGGTCGCTATCGCCGCTACGACTATCACTTCGATTGTTGACAAGACCTGGAATCATGCAAGCTACGAGCTGTAGTCGTCTTGTCACGGAGCTTCATGCGAGGAGACGATTCTAGGCAGGCAGCGATAGTGTTCCCGCAGGGAGGTAATGAACAATGCGAGATCTTTCCCACTCTCTTTTCTACGTTCCACAAAGGGCTCATATGTACATCATAAGCTACATACACCGTACATGAATGACGGTGCTGTATATCACGAGTTTATATCGCTTACCCTGGGGTATGAGGACTGCATGAGTTAACCTTGCCTTCTGGGCCTTGGGTCGTCGTGTTGCCCTAGATGTGTAGCTAGTGGGTGCGGGAGTCCAAGTTGATGTCGAGACGTTCACCTAGGCGCCCGTACTCAACCCTGACCGGAACCCCCATGACCTTCAAGTTATTCTCTACCGTTCCGCACTTCCATCGTCCGAATGATCATGCAAACGAGGCGTTGGACGGCCGTGTACTCGTAAGTGATTTCCTTCTTTCATTGAAATGTTGAACTCATTGACGAATAGGAAATGCCAACTTGATAACAGTGGTTTCTTGAAGAAAGCCTGACCGGAAAGTAAGCATGTTTGCTTCATTATGCGTGAGGCTTCGGACTAAGAGTCCTTTTTTTTTTACAAGCCCAACGTCTTTCCACGGCCAACTTTTGTCACATTCAACACCCTGCCTCTGCGACAAACGCGACTATCTACGTACACATAGGTTCTCCATCGCGTAAACAAGAGAGAATAGACTGGGACTGGGAAGCCGCAACGAAGATCCCGATCCCTCAACCTATCAAACAACACTGGAGCACTCGACAAGAAGAGAAGAGAGGAAGAGATGGTTCTGAGAGTTCAACCGGCCAGTCTTTCATCCCGGACCAATCAGTTTTTCGACCAACAGGAACGGTATTAGCTCGATGAGGATCCTCATACTAGCCCTCATTCCACGGGAAGTTCTGGTTTGAAGCTTGAAGGTATGCCTTCCTTTGTCCTGCGCGCAAGCTTTGGGGCTGATGGTTTTTTGTTTCGCAGGCCCCACCCGTTCTTTGGACCTTCAAATTCTTGTGAAGGCCCACAAATCACACCAACACTGCCAATACACACTCTGTGTGATGTACGCAACTCGTACACACATTTTGGCCCTCTTGTGCGCGAACGAGAGAGCAAGCTAGAAATGCGATAACGGAAGGTCCTATTCCTCTTACCAGACGGAGCAAAGACGGATTCGCTTGCAAAGGAAAAGGGAGACTGGCTGCTGCAACGGAGTTCAGCGGTACGTCTCTTCTGCTTCTTTTCTCTACGATTCTCGCTATCATCACGCCTCCTTGTTGTTTTCTTTCTACCTTCGTTTCAGTTTGTTTTTGACGTTCCGCCGGCCTTTGCTGACATTCTCTCCCTTTAGCAGGCGATTTTGGCAACCCAGTTGGTTTCAGAACAATTGCCGTTCACTTCTGGGCTAAAACCTGAATCCCATCGGTGGAGCACCAATCGTTCACGTTTGCACGTTGTTTCTCCCTGCCATTCAGCTACCTTCGGTCTCAAGGCGGTATGGCTCTTCTGAATCTTTTCGTGAGTACTTTTCTAGATTTTGTCTCTATCATACAAGCAACTGACTAGATCCGTCAGCGACTGTTTCTCCCCGACACCCCCTCTATTCCCCACAATCGAGCTACCTAAAAATCCGAAAGTCGTCGCTGTCGCCGAATTCTTGTAGACCAGCCCCGTTTCACACGCCTACGACCGCCGTACGGCGTTACCGATCATTGACACTTTCCACTTGGCCTTTCCGAATACTATACGAACGTTCCCGAAGCGGTGGTGATATCGTCGTACCTCGGGTGCTGGAAAATCGGCTTGGGCTTCGATATTTGGGCTAGACGGTGGAGGGAAATGTCGGTGAAAGCGGTACGGAGGTTTGACTCGACGAGAATCTGGAAGATTTGAACTATGGGCAAGGGAAGGACAGGATAGCGGGTCGACCATCGTTGTGGTGATGGATGGCGACCTCGACGGGTTGAGGTTCAACACCTGGCAGTGATGTATGCTTCAGGACTTCGATAGACGGTCTTCAACATCAGGAAAAAGGGCTGTGGCTTTAGGGCGACCCAGGCGCACTCCGGAAGCTTAGGTTGTCCCAGGAAAGTCAGGACACCCGGGACCCAAAGTGCTCCTGGGCAAGGGTTCGCAATTTTCCGCGTCCCAGGACACACTTGGGCTGTCCCAGGCGGCACTTCGGCTCCTCAAAGTAACACTTGCGCTAGCCTAAGTACCAACTAGGTTGTCCTAGGACTGTGATCCTAGGTACGTTGTACAGTGATTTTCGTGTACTCAGGTACTGTACTATTTGAGTTCACGCAACAATCAATGAAATGTAAAAGGTATATTCAGCTATGCGAAGGTCCAGACAGAAATACATGTACGAAAGCGAATGAAACCATGATAACTATAACTAGCCCATTTAATATCTACTCCGTTGCAGCGGACCTAAAAGGCCAAAAGGTGGATTGCGGGGCACTGTCAATTGGAAAAAGTCAGCATTGAAGATACAAGTGAAGGCCGTGCCGACTTACATCGCCATTTCCTCGATGTGAAACAGAGATCCGGGCTACACACGTCAATCTCTTGAACAAAGTTTTCCTATGCCACAGGGATTATAGACGTACGTGAACGTGACGAGCACTGTGATATGTGCAGTCTTGAGCGCGATCGCTTGACAAGCGTGCACATCGTCAGAGCTTACAGTGAAGTGAATCCGGAAGGCTGACGAATGTAAGGCGAGTCATCGACGCGTGAAGTGCCAGATGGCCTACCTTCAGGATGATA
>JANHQD010002034.1:7940-19164 GCA_024721195.1 Marasmius sp. AFHP31
TATTCGCGATCGGAATGTTTCTGCAGTGTATTATCGGGGCTCATTGTTATCCAGACTAGACGCCTCTTGTAAGCTCCATCCATCTGTTTATTGATGGCTGATTTCGGTCAGCCCGATTGTGTCTGATCATGTCAGTCGGGTTGAACACGTCTGATCATACCGTTCAGTCTGGCGCGTCTGAACATTGCCGGTCAGACTGGGTGAGTCTCATTAGCCTCTGACCAGGCGTGCTCATGCTGATCAACTTTTATTATTTCTAGTCATACTGTACTGTACTTAGTATAAGATATCGGTATGTACAAGTTCGCCAGAAAAAAAACCGAGATCCAGCGACCGTCAGCCTGATGACATCTCACCACGGCTGACGGGTTTGACCAGCGGTCGATCAGATCGCCCTGGTTTCGCTGGTGACCTCTCAGCAAACCCGCCGCCGAATTACGACTCAATACGAGCATATTCTCCATTCTATGCAGCTTTGGCCAACTTTGAGCTCGCAGGTCAACATAATGGTTCTTTTAATGACCTTGCGACACAATATTTCCAGAAAGCAAACAGTCTATGTGATTTCGGTCAATGGGAGGTCAATGGTGTGGACACCCGCAAGGCTACTATGCGAGATCCTATGTCAGATTTACCTCTTTCAAGTACGATCCCGTTGGACTGACAGGCGCGGACAGAGATCATGGTTACGCTGCAATCCGTTGGTACAAGGCTTCGGGATCCGACCTCTTTCATCAAGTAGCACGCGATTGCTGGAATCTGGCTTATCGATTTACGATCTCCGAAAGGACTCGGCGGTCGGATGGATCCATAACGGTGAAAAATTTCAAGATTGCCAACGACTGCATCGATGTATTCGGGCAAGGAGCAACGTTTCTAGTATGTCTTCAGCCCAGATGAGCCCGCGATTCTGACCACTTGCGGTCATCCACACCAGAACGGAACCAAAAATAACGGGAATTTGTGTCTCTATGAAACCGCGTGAGTGACAGGATTCAATCATTCAGTCTTCGCAGTGACAACTAATGCTTGCACTCAACTTCGAGTTCATTCTCGTTGTAGGTTCTTCTGAACGTCGTGATTCTGGCCTCCTTGGAAAGTGTTAACAATCTTATTTCCAAGGCTTTCCGCTCTTCTCGCGAGCTCGGAGCCGTCAAACAAGACCTATGTTCAGGCCGCGATACAATCACTGGATTTTGTGTTGAATTTCCAAACAGAACTTTTCGTGAACACGTCTGACTCGATTTCGGCATCCTTTGGATGCGAGCCGGGGGCATTTATCTCGTGGAGAACCCAAGGAACATCTACTGTCGGCTTCTTGATCGAAGCAATGTCCATTCTACACCGCGAGGCAAATAGGGACCTTGGTAGCGTGTACGTGACTTATCCCTATGCACCTCAACTATAATCACTCATCCTCTTGTACCGATTAGACTGAATGTGTCCATTTCTTCGGCATTGGACACAGCATCAGAAGGGTGGTTCGATCCTATTGGTGTCCTTCCCAACAATTATGTCCCAAGGGATGTCGATACCGAAGGAGAAGATGGCGATATGTATTTCTTGCGAGGGATTGCGGAGGCTTACAGATTAGGACCGGAAATATTGCCGAGCAACTTACGAGACTCAATGAAAGTCGTTCTGGGAGTCCATGTACGTGAACCCTCCAAGTGCTCTTTGTAGTCAATGCTTGACTCAGGACTCAGTACAACATCATTCGAGATCATGCCACTTTGAGCAGCAATACCTATAGCAGGTCATGGACGGGCCCACGCAGCTCCTCCGAGTCCTTTAACTTGTACAACCAGGCTGCCGCTGCGCAGGTTCTCGTGGACGGGATCTCCATTTTCAGCTCGAATGCCGATAATTCAACAAGTTCAAGCGGTGTGGCTCCCGGTCCTTCTGCCACCGGTTCGTCACCAGCGGCACAGAGCCAAAGCAAACCATCGCCTGGAACTATCGCGGGTGCGACGGTCGGGACTTTATCATTCCTAATGCTATTGGCCATCGCAATCGTACTGGTCACTCGTCGGCGACGCCGCAGGCGTCAACAATTGCCTTCCACTGGAATCATCACACCATTTCTCGGAAGTCTATATGAAAAACGAGCGACACCTCGTCGTAAAGATGAACCGGAACCAACAACGCCGAACCCGATGAACGAAAGCGGTGGTCAAACCAATAATCGGCCGCAATCGGAGCCATATGCACCTACTGCTCACGACACAACTCCCGGGCCGCAGGAACATACGGGGGAAGCAGAGCCTGTGGAAATGTCCCCCACATTTCCTGATATGGTTCGCGCAGTGTACCAGCGCCTTTGGCAACCCGAAGGATCAGAGAGACCACCGGACTATCGTAGTACTGCCGGAGAGCCTGCAGGACGATGAAAGTATGAAGTTGGTCGGCGCTGGCTCCATGATGATGGGGTGGCACACAGAGATGAGAGTTGGGTTTCGTTTAGTTGTTTATTGGGGGGAGGTCGATCTCTCGATGCCTGTCAAGAGTTGCATATTCGCTCAAGTTTCGCCCTTCGCCAGTCGCTAGTATCAGGAAGTTGGAACTACAGAGTGAATTTAAGGCAAAAAACTTCGACGCTCGATAGCGATGAAAGTTGATATTTGTAGACTACATACATAACCATACGAAGGCCATGCCGGACTCGTGAGCCCTTACTTGGCGATCCACCCATCGACAACAATAAGATCTTTTCTTTCACTGTTGAGTGTCGCCAGCATTACTTCGATAATCTGGTGGGTTTTCCGATCCATCGTGCTGCCAAAGACGCTGGTAAACAGCTCGGACCATTTCGGGAAAGTTGGGTGCCATCTCCATCTCCCCTGTGTCTGCAATTTCGTTCGCCCGATGGCGGTTATCAGGTACATTTGCTACGGAATATGATGGGACATTAGGAGCTCGACCCTCGCCCGATGAGTGATCTGCATCCACTGATGATGCTCTCGGAAACCTGAGTGGTTCCACGGCGGCGGGATCTGCCGACCCACCCGGCGAGTGAGTCTGATACGTCAGATGTCCGCTACCACCACCCTTATGTAGATCAGGAGATCGTTGGCCATTCTTGTTAGTCGCGAATGGTACGATGTCGAAGGCAGTTGAGGGAGCTGCCTCCTTCCGCCGACGCCGTATGCGTACGGTGCAGAGGACGGCGAATGTCAATAGTGACAGAGCAGCAACAGAGCCTACTGTTGCTCCAACAATAAGTCTGACAGATGGTGTAGAAGTAGAACGATCTTCAGTCTCGTCAGTGGGGCCCAGCAGTTCGATACTATCCACCAGAATTTGAGCGGCGGCAGCTTGGTCATATAGGCTGAAGGAAGACGGCGGCGGGCCCAGCCAGTTTCTGCCATACATGTTATTTCCTGAAGTTGCGCGATCTCGTAGCGCGTTATACTTGTTTCATAAGCTAGGGCCTTAGTACTTGAAGAAGAAAAAGGGCCTAGATAGAGGAAATTTGCTTACATGTACGCCCAGGACTGCATCAATTGACTCCCGGAGAGCAGTCGGCAAGCCTCTTCTGTGCGCCTCAGCAAGGGCTCTCAATAGATACATATCGCCATCCTCTTGCTCTCCGAAATTGGCATTGCCTCGAGTTATCAAGATATTTGGAAGAACGCCGCTGACACCAAATAGGTTGATTGATGCTTGGTCCAGTGCAGAAGAGATAGTCTGCTGAAGCCTGTATCGTATCGATTAGAATGTCTCGTCGAGACAAGGTCTAGAAAAAGAACCCACCTTTCTTCCATCCTCTCGTCACCCACAATCGGACGCAGGACGGCCATTGCCTCAATCATGAAGGCGAGGGTAGATGTCCCGCCATTGAGGACTGTGTACAATGGGGGACAAGTTGAACTCGGCTGCCATACGGCTGGGCCACGATCTTTAATCACCCGCAGCACAGCGTCCGAAAGGCCCAAAGTAAAATTGAGCGACTTGGCGGCTGCATGGACGTAGGTCTCATTTGAAGGTTCTGAATCTGCGAGCAGGGCAGAGAATCTTGGAGAGGATTGTCTGTCAATAGTTTCCTCCAAGTACGGCCAGGGGAAAACTCACAACGAAAATAAGCTGAGACGATGGGAAGGGTCAGAGATCAGATCTCGGTCCTCCTAAGAGGAAAGTACAGTATACAGCGAGCTGCGTGACTTACGCAGCATGATACACGTTTAGTTCCCCGTCCTCTCTGCTTGCATTCTGGGCGAAGAACAGAGTGTGTGTTATTAGTGAGCGATGAGGGCAGTTAGAATTCTTACTTGAAAAGTTGCGCCTTTGAGGCGTTGACCATCGCCACAATCAGGTATCGTCACCTGATAGGCCCGTGTAACCAAGGAATTAGGCCTCCGCAGAAGGGGGGGTTTACCAATGGGTGGTCCTATGAGAAGTAGAATTATACCGGTACCTGAATAATTCAGTAACAATTCAGGTCGGGACTTGACAGCGTTCCAGTAATCCGCGCCTGACTAGTGATGACGTGTGATCTATTGATAGGGATAAGACTAGATAAGACTAGATAAGACGTCAGATATAGATAGGATCTCGATGTAGATAATGCTGATAATCTCACGAGGTCACATGTTGAAGACGCGTCGCGTCGCGGCACACTATTCCCTCCCAGCTGGAGGGGTGATTAGATAGCAAGACATCAGCTTCAGGGGTATCTATAGATAGAGGATAGATACAGGTTATGAATACAAATACAGTACATGAGATAATATACACTGAATGGTAGTAAGAGTGTCAAGAAATACAAGGACCTCTAGGGACCTACAAGAAATACTCTGTACAGCCGTTACTGTGAATAAGCGGAGCTTTAATGTAGGGGAGCGCTGTGAGACAATGCATGGGGGAAAGAGGAAGACGACGTGGCTTTGGAACGAGGGCAGGAGAGCATGATGGGAGAGGGGATGGCGGGCAAGAAAGGGCAATGAGGGCGTGGTATACTGACCTAGGAGGCTGAAGCCTCTGCGTCGGTTTCGTCGCCGATGGTCGACTTGCTTCGGGGGCGTGGTGGCAGCTGCCTCAATACCCTTTTGGAGGTTCCATTGCCCTTGGTCTTTTTCTTGGGCTTTGGCGCTGCTTTTGCTGGTTGTTGGGTCTTCTGTCGTTTCTGCGAGGGTTCTCCTGCACCCTCTCCTCCGCTGTCTTCTTCGTCGTTCTCACTCTCTTTCTCGATGCCGTCTCCAGATTTCTGGGTGGGCCGTCCCGCGTACGTCGAACGCTTCTTGCCCTTGTCGCTCCTCCCAGCCCTCGGTTTCCCAACGGGCTTTCCAGCCGTTGCGGCGTCGTCCATTGCAGCATGGTGGGCCGCAAGTTCCTCGTTGTTCATCCTCACCCACCTGCAGGTCCCAGCCTGCAGCTTCCCATACAACTCCCTCGCCACATGAGCTGGGACGTTGTGTGAGGTTGGTTTCGTGAGCTTGGGCATTCCTTCGGGCAGGCCGATGAGCTGGACGCTGTGTTTCTGTACTATAGCGCTATCGTAGTTGTCGTAGTTCATTCGAACTTTCTTACGACTGCCGACGATATATTCTACAAACACCCTGTTAGAACAGCTCATTGTTGGAGAAGGGAGAGACTTACGCAGGCCAGATGCAATCATACTGAGGCAGTCTTCACGCATCTGCCTTGTGTCCCTGTGGTTTCCTTTGAATGGATGAGCCGCGTGCATGTAAGGTGAGAGGACAGCCGCGTACCTTTAGCCCTGTCCGATGCCCACAACTCTGCCTTGTTCAGCATATCCCACATCTCCATGTGAAGGTATTGGCGGACAAATTCGGGAGTGTCGGGGCCAGCGATGAAGAACGTTGGTTCACCTTCGTCGTCGTGGGTAGGCGTGACAAGGAAACCGAAGCCAATGGCTCCTGTGCGAAGGTGTACGTTGTCGAACTGGGGAATTGCCTTAGTGTTTTAGGTAGGGGTAAGTCGAGCTAATCTACTCACCGCCTCGGTCAACTTGTCGCAAGTTGAGGTATAATCCCTCCCAGCTGCACGGTTGTTTGCCCGTGCACCCTTCAGCTTCAGAAGCTGCGCGATCTCTGCCCCTTTCATTGCGTTGTCCAGCTCCGGTCCGGAAAGTGCCAACATCTCCGGATCTTCCTTGACGAGTTGAAGGAGTTGGTGAGCTTTGAGTTTCTCCCCAGTAGGACGATCTAGGTTTCCGAGAAGGTCAGTGCCAAGTTCGAGGCGGCCCAAGCAGGGTGGGAAGCGTACCCGGGTTGACTTGTAGGCCCTTCAGGCGAACAAGGGCCTGCATTCGCCCACAGGCTTTGGACTTCTTCAGCCGGTCGAAGTTGCTCAGCCTATCCCGCACGACGTCCTTTGCCACCTTGTTCTTGTCCGCTACGGCTTGCACAAGCTTGTCGATGTCGCCGGCAAGGTCGATCACATCTTCGTTCAGCTGCTTTTCAATCTTTCTCCGGTCCTCGCGGGCAATCTTCCTCGTGGCGAGCTGAGCCTCAGTAAGTTTTCGCTTTGAGTTTTCGCTGCGCTCTTCAACTGGCTGGATCGGTAAGAGGGGGTTGCGCTCGGCGTGCGTTGTTGGTTGGCGGGCGAGAGGGTCAACAAAGGTGGGAGTTGGTCCCAAGAGGTCGTCCTGGATAGGGCTAAACCTGTTGGTCAGAAGGCTATAAGTTGAGGGAGTGAAAAAGCCCAACGTACCTTATCTTCTCTAGTTGATGTGCAGCGTTTTCCACTAGAATACTAGCAGAGCTAGCCACGGCCGACGCTGGAGGTGGAGAAGAAGACGTCCCAGGTGGGGAAGGAGATGGAGAAGGAGACATCCGAGGTGGAGAAAAGAACGCGATTGGGGTGGGTGAAGTTAGGATAGTTGGAGTTGAAGACACGTTTGGGGTGGACGACACGGTTGGGGTGGACAAAGAACGCGTCAGATCACTTGGATCTGAAGTTGGAGAAGAAGAACACGCCAGGGCAGCTGGATTCGAACTTGGAGAAGGGGAAGGAGGAGGCATGGGCAGAGCTGGGATTTGAGAAGAATCGAGGTTTAGACTTGAGGATGCATGGTGGCCCGAGTAGTCCATGTTGCTCATGATCAATATCTGCTCGACGAAGGCGTCGTCTAGCAGCTTGGGGTCGACTTTTGAGAGGTCGAGCAGGGGGCAATCTTCATCTTGTAATCCTTGATGGAGTGAGTCAAGAAGGCCGTCGGGTTGAGAGAAAGACGGAAATTGATGTTCGAAGAGGGGTTCGTCCGAGTCTGTGGGTGCTCGCTGGTCGAGCGAGTAGGAAGAGTCAAGTCGAAGTTGTGGCGCATCTTCGGGTCTGTCGAACGATTGTCCCAGAGGAATAAGGCGATCCCGCGAGCTGGAAGGATCGAGACGGAGCTGAGGCGCATCCTCAGCTCCGTAGACGTAGCTATACGGCGACATCTGGGGGTGAAATTTTAGGAGAAAAACAAAGGGAAACGTGCCATGAAGGGAAAAATTGAAATGAATGGCTGGGAAAAATGGCCATCAGCGTGTTACCAGACGCGTTACACGTGATGGTGACCAATGTTTGTTTGATTGACATGTGAACCCGGGGTTGGTTGAACTCCCCTTCTCCCCTCATCGTTGACGCTTCCTTCTCCCTGTCCCCTGCGATTCCATGCCCTGTGAGTTAGCAATGCCTTGTTTCTGAACTAATCTTACGCATCTTACAGCGCTCAAGAGTGGAAAAACCGCAGCAGGTGGGCTATTTTTTCGTCATTTGCTGGTTCGACACTCACGTTGTTACAGATGCAAGGAAAGCGTTGGTGAAGGATGTGCGGACTAAGGTTGGGGACGCTGAGGTCTTGTTTAAGGGAAGTTTCGGTGCGTTTTTCTTTTTGTTTTTGTCATCCCTGAACCAAATTTACACAGAATTGAGTGTGAAGACAGGCAAGGGCGGCAAGTCGTTAGAAGATAGCGAAGACGAAGGCAAGGACGGCAATGAAGGAGATACAGGTGACGAGGAGGATAGAAGCAAAGGTGAAGAGGACCCACCAGGTAAGCGGCGCGTGCCTTCGACTCGAACTTGGCTCACCGTGATTTCGAAGAAGGCTTCCAATTGGTGGAAGGTTTCAAAGACCTTTGGGGTGTGCTGTCACTTTTTCTACCCTCGTTGCTTTTCACTGACTGAGTTGTTTTCAGTTCGTCGAGTGCGGCCCTCTGAGGACGCGTCTCGACCTGCTAGAAGGACTCCTAGCCCAGAGAAAGGTGCTCTTCCGGTCCTGTCGAGCCCTTCCCCTTCCCATCCGGCCCAGCCGTCTACAGTCTCCCATCCAACCATCACCCCTGCACGACTTGTTTTCCCGGCTGCTCGAAGAACCCCCAGCCCAGAAAAAAAGCTGGCTGCCGGCCCCTCCAGCCCCACCCGTTCCAACGGAGGCTCACCCTCCCGGTCACCGACTAGGAAAGCTAATGCTAACCCTTCCGATAACGGCGGTCTAGGCAGGCCTTCATCCACAGGCTCGCCCTCGAAAGGCAAAAAAGCTTACGTCTTGTACAAAGGGAGTCGACCCTCTGTGTACAGTACCTGGTAGGCGTTCCTGAACCTTTCTTTTCCTCACTTTTCCTCATTCCTAACAGGAGTACCATCAAAAGGGAGCTCGAAAAACAGAAGGACGGGCTGAATGTCTTCAAGGGATTCGACAGTTTTGAAGAGGCGAACAAGGCGTTTCGCGCAGCAAAAAACTCTAGGGTTGTCGAGGAACTGAAGGCAACTCCCCCCGAGGATGGTCAGTTAGTATGGGTGGTCGTTGAAGGAATTGCACCTGGAATCCACGAGTCAGCGTGCGTTTTTTTTTCTTCTTTTCTGCCTGCCAAGGTTCAGTTGCTAACAAGATTTTCTTAGCTACGAGATGCTTCGCGATGGACTTGGGTGGCACGGCGGTGTCGTTCACTCATTTGTTGACAAGGAGGAGGCGGAGGCGTACTGGGACGACGTCCTCGAGGACGACCTTTGCGTCACTTTCGACGGCCCTACCTGTTTTGATTCCAGCGGCGTGCGGATTTCTTGACATATCGTATATACTCTGAATATCTTGTGTACCATCATAGCATGAATGCGATGTAGCTGAACTATTTTTATTGAAGCTGATGGTGGGAAAGGGCTAAAGTACTTAAGTATCGGCACGTTCATTGTATAGCAATTGTATAATGACAGCTCCGGATCTTCTCGGCTCCCAGAAATGGCAGATTTTTCTGCCTATTTGGGCAAATGCGGCGCTTATTTCCCGTCTTCGCGACATTGCCAAAACCAAAGTTCTGCTTCTGTGTTGTCTTTCACCACGGATCGACACGCTAGGACACGAGAATCATGATTGAAAACTGAGTCTATGTACGTATATCACCATTCGTGGGATTCAGAATTCTCGACGTTCCCTCAGACAAAGCTCAGCAGTCAACCATACATTCGGTTGGTCGGAATCAACAGAGAATGACTTACCTTCACAACTTTTCCGACCACAGAGGTCGGTGTAAGACTCTATGATCACTCGAAGGCTAGCTATGTCATACCAAGGTATCAACGTTATTAGCCTGTTCAATCGCAGAAGATGATCGACTCAAAGTCGTGAACTTGTACCTGTGAAAACCTTTGACTTATACACATTGACTTCGTGCACTTCGCAGGTGTGAGCTCAGACCAGTCAACTTTGACTCAGATATTTTTGTGACTTTAGAGCAAGGTAAGGAATCAATATGAAAAGAGATGAATTCACGAAGTACAAGAATTAAGTACGAAACTAAACTACGACGCCAGACTTCAACTCGTCGAGGGTACAAAACCGAGCGAGGGCGGCCTTCCATCGGTCGTTTCTCATAGACATCTGCCGTTTGAATTCCTGAGGGTCAGCACTCTTCAAAGCACTCTCTGTCCTGCCGCCGTACTCTAGCCACCTGTGAATCCCCCCTGCTGTGTACTGAGTTATAGATATCCGCGTCTCGCCATCACGAACAGGTACGTTGGAATGCTTGAGAAGGGCGGAGGGGAGAAGAACGGTGGATCCCGCGGGGAACTCAATCACCAAGTTCAGATCCCATAGTACGAGGTGACCGCCCTGCGTAGCGTCAAACGTACCTCCCGCCGTGATAGCGCAGCACGCATCCGGAACGTTCTTGGAGTCGAGGTGAACGTAAGTGCAGGTTTGGGGGCCGAAGTTGATGGTGATGCAGGAATATACGCTGCTCCGAAAGTTTGGTTCAAGGTTGGGTCGCTTGTCACGCAACTCTTTCTTCCGCCGAAGAAACTCTGCGTAATTCCTTGGATACCAAAGGGCATATCCAGCTTGAACAGGTCAGCGAGTTTCTGAGAGAAGCAGACGAAAAGGGGGCTCACCGCTCTGGAAGGCAGCGATGCGTTATTGCGCTTTAAACATATACGCAGTAAAAAGCATACATTTTAAAGCTAAGAGAGTACAAAACGCACCGGCGGGAGTCGAACTTAGGACTTAATAAGTACAAGTTTGACCGACGGTATAACCAGTTCACTAGGAGGGCTTGAGAGAAGAGACTTAGACGTGGTAAAACATGCCCGACGGCCTATCTTGAGTTAACGTGCCTAGCAACGATAATAAGAATTGACCGAAGGGTGCACAACGTCTATCTAGTATAGGGAACGCTACTCAGAAGGATTCGTTGCTAAAGTTAATAGAAGCATCGTAAGGACTAAGTTCGAGACCTGACATATTAGGGCTACTAGCTGCCTCCGACGGCGGTGAAGTATAAGGTCTAGTCATACGCTCAATAGCGTCGGCGGGATTAAAGAAGAACATCCGGACTGGAACTGCTTCCCGAGGAGTAAGCACGGGAATGGCGTTGAATACAGCATCCACCCAAGCTCTTGGAGCCCCAGGGATAAGAGCAGTAGACACGGAGAGGACTCCAATCTCTGCGATGGCCTGAGCATATGGTCCTATCTGAGCGTCGAGTATGTCGCGAAAGGTGGATTCGTCGGTTTGGGGAGCGAGGTATAGGAAGTCTTGTAGAGGATCAAGACGCATAGCGGTGTTGCGTAGGAAGGGGTCTTCTTGACTACAAAGAATGTAGAACTGAAGGAACAAGGCGAAATAAGCCTCTCGATTTCCAGTGCAAAGTTCGTCGAGTTGTTTAGCACGATGAGAGAGACCCATTGGGCGGATAATAGCCTTCTCGAAAGGAGGATGGATCTCTGGAGAAGAGATTAGTAGAGGACTATTGATAGTCTATAAGGCACACCTTCATAGACGGTCCGA
>JANHQD010002035.1:0-22675 GCA_024721195.1 Marasmius sp. AFHP31
AAGGAAGACAGCATCAGATGGAAACCGCGGCCATGATCGACAGTGGGGCAACTGCCCTGTTTCTTGGAAAATCCTTTGTCTCGACTCATCGAATTCGCACCTCCCCTCTACGACACCCTATCCGTGTTCATAACATCGACGGAACTCTCAATCAGGCTGGAAGTATCACGCACTTTGCTTGACTTGGACTTATTGTGGATGGCACGGAGACCTGGACAGACTTTTTGGTTACGGAACTGGGAGGAGAGAACATTATTCTTGGGCTTCCTTGGTTATGGGAGACAAACCCACAGGTTGACTGGGAGAAGGGACAAGTTTTGGTGCCCAAGCCTAAAGTGACGATTGAGGAGGTGGAGGATGAAGACTGGTGGGCAGGCACGGGTAAGCCGCCTCTTTCTGACTCCATTATCAAATTCATCCACGCATCCGTCATTGAAGACCCTCCTGCAGATCCTGAAGCTAGTCCGCCCCTCTACCACATCCGGGCAAATCGCATGACCCGCAGGGCTCTGGTAAAGAAGGGTATCCTGGAAGACTGTCACGACAACCTTTGGATAGCAGCTGGATACACCTACTCCCAACAAATCGCAGAGGAGGCCAGTAGAAGTAAGCCGGAACAGACGTTTGAAGAGATGGTTCCACCAGAGTATCAGGGGTCTAGGAAAGTATTCTCAGAAGAGGAGTCTGAACGCCTACCAGCTCACAAGCCCTGGGACCATGCCATCGAACTTATACCGGGGGCCCCACAGACAATGAAAACCAAGGTTTACCCACTCTCGATCAATGAACAAGAGGAACTCGACAAGTTCCTAGAAGATAACCAGCGCAAAGGCTACATCCGTCCCTACAAATCCCCCCTAGCTTCACCGGTCTTCTTCGTCAAAAAGAAAGATGGCAAACTCCGCTTCGTCCAGGATTATCGAAAGCTCAAATAGTATACAATCAAGAACCGCTACCCTCTACCTCTTGTTACCGACATAGTCAACCGTCTACAAGGAGCCAAGTACTTCACGAAGTTCAATGTTCGTTGGGGCTACAACAACGTTCGGATTAAGGAGGGGGATGAATGGAAGGCCGCTTTTGCGACGAATCGAGGGTTGTTCGAACCCAAGGTTATGTTTTTTCGGTCTCACAAATTCCCCTGCCACCTTCCAATCGCTCATGAATTCCATCTTTGCCGACCTGATTGCCCTAGGAAAAGTTGCAGTATACCTGGACGACATCCTTATCTTCACCAGTACCTTGGAAGAGCACCGAGTTCTAGTCAAGGAGGTTCTTGCTTGACTTCAGAAACACGACTTATACCTGCGACCTGGAAAATGCCAGTTTGAACAGACAGAGATTGAGTACCTTGGACTCATCATTAGCGAAGGACAGGTACGAATGGACGGAGACAAGGTTAAGGCGGTTTGAGACTGGCCTAAACCCCGCAACCTCAGGGACGTTCAAGGATTTCTGGGCTTTGCAAACTTTTACTGACGCTGTATTTGGGACTTTGCCAAGATTGCACGACCCCTCAACGACCTGACCCGGAAACATATCAGCTTCAACTGGGGTACCCAACAACAGGACACCTTTGACCAACTTCGCACCGCTTTCACCTCCACACCTGTCCTCACCCTCTGGCACCCAGATCGACCCACACGGATAGAAGTGGATGCCTCTGGTTATGCAACTGGAGGGGTCCTTTCACAGAAACTCGAAGACAGACTCTGGCATCCCATCGCTTTCCGTTCAGCCTCTATGCAGCCGGCTGAGAGGAACTATGAGATCTACGACAGGGAGATGCTTGCTATCATCGACACACTAAAGGACTGGCGGTATTTGCTTGAAGGTCTCCCCTCTCCATTCGAAATTCTCACTGATCACTCCAACTTAGAGTTTTGGAGGACTGCTCAGAATCTTAGCCGACGACAGGCCTGATGGGCTCTATATCTGTCCCGCTTTCACTTCCTTCTAGGTCACCGACCGGGCAAAGCTAACACTCTAGCTGACCCTCTCTCCCGAATGGGTGCTCATCAAGTCCCAGATAGCGACGATAACCAACAGCAAACTGTTCTCGGGCCCGAGGTATTCATGAGGATTGCAGCTACAGGCCTGGTAAACCCCCTGGAGGAGCAGATCAGACAGGCTTCAGAACAGGAAGCAGAGGTGTTAGAAGGGCTACGGGATCCGAAGGCACAGGGCCCTTCCCGTTTGGTCAACGGGCTGCTGGAATGGGAGGAAGACAATGGGCTGGTGTATCACCGAGGTCGAGTTTATGTTCCCCCAGGCGACGAGTTGCGCAAAGAAGTAGTGCGCCAGTGTCATGACAGCCCCACAGCAGGACATCCCGGACTCCATGGAACGTTGGACCTGGTCAACACCCACTTCTGGTGGCCCACCATGCGGTCATTTGTAGAGAAGTATGTGTAAGGATGCGACACCTGTGCTCGGAAGAAGCTTCACCGTCACCCCCGCTCAGTAATTCAGCCCCTCGACGTGCCACAGGGACCCTGGGAAGAAGTGGGAGTCGACCTCATCACCCAACTACCAACCTCTCACGGACACAACACCATCCTCGTTTGTACCGACTTCTTCACCAAGCAAGTTCATGCCATCCCCTGCACGAGCAACATCAATGCTGAGGGAGTGGCCGACATCTATTACCGGGAGATCTTCTGCCTGCATGGCCTACCAATGCGTTTCATCTCAGATCAAGGGCCACAGTTCAATGCCAAACTCATGAGGGCGCTTCTGAAGAGACTCGGAATCAAGGGCAGCTTCACTTCGGGATACCACCCCCAGGCCAACGGTCAGACTGAAAGAGCGAACCAGGAGGTCGAAAAATACCTACGACTGTACACAAACTACCGGCAGGATGACTGGTCGGAACACCTTCCCCTTGCTGAGTTTGTTTTAAACTCCCGTACCCACTCTGCTCATCGTCTCTCTCCATTCGAGCTCCTCTACGGCTACCTTCCCCTCTTTAACATCCCTGTAGGAAGGAGGTCGGGCATCCCCAAAGTCGAAAATTGCATTGATATCCTGAAGGAGGTGAGGCGAGACGCAGGCGCTGCACTACACATTACCAAACAGC
The DNA here is from genome assembly GCA_024721195.1 of Marasmius sp. AFHP31. Taxonomy (NCBI): domain Eukaryota; kingdom Fungi; phylum Basidiomycota; class Agaricomycetes; order Agaricales; family Marasmiaceae; genus Marasmius; species Marasmius sp. AFHP31. Next base: position 3,080 of record JANHQD010002035.1, read on the forward strand.
ATATGAAGGAGGGTTTCGAACGGGGGAAGAGAAAAGCCCATCAATTCAGTGTAGGAGACTTTGTTTGGCTAGACGGGTCAGACTTCAGGTTCAAGCGGTCAAGCGAGAAGCTGGGAGACCAGAGTCTGGGGCCATTTGAGACCTTGGAGAAGGTTGGGGACCTGGACTACTGGCTGGACCTACCAGAAGAGCTAGAGCGGCATCACCCCATTTTTCATGTCGACAAACTCTACCCTTTTGAAGGTAATCTAGTAAATGGGCTGCTGCCAGAGCCACCGGGACCTATCAAGTTAGAGGACGAGGACAAACCCGAGTATGAGGTGGAGGATGTGGTGGACAGCCAGTACTGGTGGAGACGACTGGAGTATCGGGTAAAGTGGAAGGGTTATTCAGAGTCAGAGAACACCTGGGAACCCGCACAGAACCTGAAGAACACCCCTCGGATAGTGAAACAATTCCACAAGAAGTTCCCCGCCGCAGCAGGGCCAGCTTATCGAGAAGGGGCCTAGTCATCGAGGACAATGAATCCTAAAAGGGGGGTAATGTCATGAAGTGCCGCTTTTCCCCCTATCTTTTCCTTTCTTAGCGCCCATTCCCCTTTCAGCGCCTGATCGTCACTTTGACGCCCATTTGCTACTTTGACACCTACCAGATACCCGGTTCCCCTCTCCCCATCATTCCCATCATTTCCTCTCCCATTCCCATCCATTGTCTCCTTTGTTCTCTTTGTTCTTTTATATACAACAGTTACTCGTTCCGGACTCATTCTTATTCTTTATCTGGACTACTATTGTTCTGTCCTTGTTCCCTATTATCTTTCTTTATTCTCGTGCGACTCATATTCCCGTATATAAGCTAGGCAGTTTACACCTGGTCCCTCATCTTGACCTCTTGTCATTGGGACCAGGTGAGTAGCTAACTTTGTTTCTCTTTATCTTCAATATATCTAACTTGTCATTGGGACCAGTTATCTACCTGCTCTTGCTCTCTGCTCGCTGTCTCTGTCATCTCTGTTGTCGACTCTGCTAGTCAACTCCCACTGCCATTGCTCCTGTAGTCTTAGCATCTAGCGCTTTAGGACAGAGCTTCTCCTTCCTTTTGTCCTGGATCACTAGCATCCATGCCTAAAGAACATTTTTCACCCCCACTCTGATGTTGCAGGCCATGATAACATGCCTACTTCAATGGCCATTCTCATGAATTTCAACTCAGATGCAAACATTTTATTTAAGCAAGGTGTGACATACAACATTAGATTTTGCTCCTGGTTTTGAACAACATTGAAATACAGATTGTAGGGGATTTGACATTGCCAGATGACATACCCACAGTTCAGACATGAGGCTATTGTTGTGGATTTGGCAAGTCATCATTTCAGTGCTGGGTTTTCATTGCAATACACTGATTCTTGAATATCCACTGATAGGACCTGTAGCCCTTTCCAGGGGCATGGTCTACATGAACTGGTGAGAAGAATGTTACTCTTTATGGCTCCAAGGACCCAGAATGGGGGTTCGGTGGATGCTAATTGGCAAGCAGCAGGTCAGTCTGACCCTCAGATTTTGCTTCTCTAAGTACTGTTCATGAATGACAGTGGTGGGATGCCCAGAGGTGGGATGCCCAGAACCAAATGAATCAACCTCATGGCTGGTGTTTCTTAAAGATTGATGGAGTTATCTGGGATATCAAGATCTGGAAGTCTATTGCATCAAGTTTCTCAAGGGCTGATTCAGGCAACATCTAGCGCTGGGGATGATCAGAGCAGGAGGACATGTTGCCAGAATGGCTTGAGGCATTGATGAAATGTTGACAACTGAGCTTTGTTGTACTGACATTGGCTCTGACTCTGTGGGATACTCACTGTATCAATATCTCTAGCATATGATTCGACATTGGCACTTCTTATTATGTGTGAAATGTTTATTGCTTCCATCTTGACATTGTCTGTGAAGTTGACACTCTCCCCACCATTTGCTCAGCCATAACAAGCTTCATCAGCTTAGAACTAGTCACTGATGCTGCCTACGTGTTCAAGCTAGCCTTCCCTCACTGTACAGGACAGTATACCATGAATGTCACATGGTAAGAGACAGCATACATTGGTGCTGAGGTGTTTCCAATCAAAGATTGTACCCTCAGACCAGCTCACACCAGAGGCAAAAGATGGGTAAGTAGGCAGCGAGTAGCCACTTGATCACAGATCGGCTGGCCTGTCATGAAGTGCTGCTTGGCCCCTATCTATTTCTTGCTTAGCGCCCATTCCCCTTCTAACGCCTGTTTGTCACTTTGACTCCCATTTGTTACTTTGACGCCTACCAGACACCCGGTTCCCCTTTCCACATCACTCCCATCATTTCTTTCCTCATCCTTGTTCTTTCACATCGTCTTCACAACTGATTCCATCTATCTCTTCCATCATTCTCTTTGTTCTTTTACATACAACAGTTACTCATTCTTGTTGTATACTTGGACTACTATTGTTCTCCCCTTGTTCCCTATTCTCTTTCTTTATTCTCGCACAACCCACATTCTAGTATATCAGCTAGGTAGTTTACACCTGGTCCCTCATCTTGACCTCTTGTCGTTGGAACCAGGTGAGTAGTTACTTCTGTCTTCCCCTCTATCTGCAATGTATCTGACTTATTGTTGGGACCAGTTCTTTACTCACTCTTGCTCTCTGCTTGTTGCCTCTGCCATCTTTGCCGTTGTCTCCGCTAGACGACTTCTGCCGTTGCTGTCTCTACCTCTGAAGTCTTAGCGTCTAGCGCTTTAGGACATGGACCACATGGCCACTATCAACGTGATGTACAGTACATTGATTATCTATACCGTAAATGTTTATCTGCAATCCCACCTGTACTCGTGTGCCTGAGATAATGACCGCTGTTCGTTATCTGTGACCTGGCTACATACCCTTTACGTGCCCCCGGTAAGACTTTTGCCTTTCGCTTGTTATTCACAACACCCATTACCACCAAAACTTTCTTAGTGCAGATGCCAACAGTACATGCAAAACCACATATTCGAACCTCCGAGATGAATGTTGACTCAAAGGCTCAAAAGACACAGCTGTATTCTGACTTCATCCACTTGAAATACTATTGAAATATTGAAGTGCTGAATACATTACACAAGGATGACTCAAGCCCCCAATCTCCTTCTCAGTGAAACATTAAAAGTTAGCTCGATACAAGAGACATTCAAAGTGGATGATGGATCATCAACCCTCAAATGCTCCAACTATTACAGCCTATACCCACACTCTTGGGCTGTCCTTCTATCTGTATCCACCATCATGCTTACATCTCCTCTCGCTTGTTCTCTGCACCTTCTGCCAGGGCCTTTGCTGTCATTCTTGTTGTCCTTGGTACCGGCCTAGGAGTCATCCGTTGGGATGCTGGCAGTGAATCAACCCTATCTCTCAGACACACATGAACTCCGGTCAAATCTGCCACTGGACCGAACCCCCTGGGTAACTTGTGAGTCCCAGGTTTGCCCAGAGCCAACACATCAAATTTCCCTCAACTTACTCACCTCTATTGACATCTTTGAACCTGTGTCAGGAAAATTCATGCAAAGTTTTCTTAGCCGTAGCTCCTGCCTCTAATCTCTGTGCAAACAAGTTCATTAGGCCATACCAAATACAACGCTCCCTGCCAACTTGAATTGTCCGCCCCGAAATTCGCTCTCCTTGGTCTCGATACAATGGTCTTGACAGAGTACTTTCAGACTTTCAACATCTCGGCATTAGAAAAAGTTGCATCGTACAAGGTCCACGCTATTCATCAGCAGTGATTCAGAGACTCAGATCAAACTGCCTATGAGCTTGGAGGCTTGAGATATGAGTGATTAGAGTGCGGTCGTTTTATTCAGATTCCCTGACCAAAGCCTTTTAGGGCCTATTGGCGCTTTTACTGGTTGACAATGGAAGTCATTGGTCCACATTCAACTGTTGTCTTGGACATGAACCATCAACTATCTTTTTGAGAGACGGAATGACATACTATTTGTATCAAGACTCAAGGCTCAGTGACAGAGGCAAGTCCGGTTCAATGGGTTTGTGTTCAATGTTCAACACTGCCACTTCACTGGAGGACACGCCACGTAGACCTGGAACTCAGACACACACACAATTGCTGCTAATTGGACAACTTCAGCTAGAGGGTTGCATAACCAATGCTCTCAAAGCCAAGCACCCAGAGAACACCAACTTGGTACTCTATGGTGGTTTGGAAAAGGGTCAAAATCATTACCAAGATCCGGGTAAGTTTCTTTGGAGTTCTTTAGTACGGCCTCTGTGACTTGAGCCCACATTACTGCACTAGGAGACCTGGTGAATGAATGAGTTATGAAGTCTTTGGTATGGCAAACAGAGGTGTATCTTGTCAAGTCTCTTGATTTAGGGCTGTCATCTCATAGGTTACTTAGTTGCAGATTTACCTCAATGACGAGTACTTGTGGAAAAAAACACCGCAGAAGATGCAGCAGGTGTGATTGCTTCTACCTTGCATGTGAATATATACTGACTAGCACTGATCCTGTAGCTCCCTCAAGGTACCCCTTGCAAGTTCCAGTGGTCCACTAGAATTGCTGAATCAACCCGTGCAGTATTCTCATCCTTATCCAGGGTACTCGACATGTTCGACACAATTCTCAACAGCCACATTCTTTACTTCTATCTCGTATCCAAAATGCCAACCCAATAGCTATAGGTTTCCCAATCTAATGGACTATGTAGGCTTCTACCTCAGTTTCTCAAGCTGTCTATTGATTTAGGTCTCACTATGTTGGCACAGCTGCGGCGCATAAACCCAAGGACCTTTCATCGGCTGTCTTTCAATCACTGACTATTGCTCAAATGCCCCAGAGGGAAGGTGGTGGTGTCGTCAATCCCGAGACCCTTCACATTGAGATTCTGAGGTCATGCTCTTCCGAATCTTCTCCCTTGACCCCCTATGCTCCATAGCCTGCACCCCAAGCTTCATAAACCCAAGTATATTCCTTATCGTCTCATCAAACTGTCATGAAGTGCCGCTTTCCCCCCTATCTTTTCCTTTCTTAGCGCCCATTCCTCTTTTAGTGCCTGATTGTCACTTTAACGCCCACTTCTTACTTTGACGCCTACCAGATACCCGGTTCCCCTCTCTTCATCATTCCCATCATTTCCTTCCTCATCCTTGTTCTCTCACATCGTCTTCACAATCCATCTTATCCATTGTTTCCTTTGTTCTCTTTGTTCTTTTATATACAACAGTTACTTGTTCCGGACTCGTTCTTATTCCATACCTGGACTACTATTGTTCTTCCCTTATTCCCTATTATCTTCCTTTATTCTCGCATGACTCATATCCCAGTATATAAGCTAGACAGTTTACACCTGGTCCCTCATCTTGACCTCTTGTCATTGGGACCAGTTCTCTACCTGCTCTTGCTCTCTGCTCGCTGTCTCTGTCATCTCCATCATCGTCCCTGCTAGTCGACTTCTGCCACCATCACTTCTGTATCCAAAGTCTTAGCATTTAGCGCTTTAGGACATTAGGTCAAGATCCTTATTGCACTGACAGCCTAACCACTGGGAAGGTTGTCCTTGCAAGATCATCACGGCTTCCAAACCCTGTTTGAATCTCGTTCACGCAGTTGATCCCGCAGACCAACATCACTGGGACCGCAACCCTGAAACCCGCAACTGGAGAACTTGTGAACTCCAAACCTGCCCACACACTGACCCTTTAAACTCGATTTTGCGAGCTCGACAGTTCTCTGATGGATCAGAACTAGTACCATTACCGTTCCCCAGTCCTATCCCTGCTCCTGAACCAGAAACCGATCTAACAGCCTCTGCTACCTTACCGTTTGCTGCACCACCCACTCCTGTAGGTTCTGGACCAGCCACTCCACGACCTCTCTCTGTTCTCTCGCACCGGTCTCCATCTCCAACCGACACCACTGACTCCCATACCACTACTTCCACTATCTCCAGCATGTCTACTCAATCTGCCGCCAACGCCACCCTCGAATCCCTCCTTAACTGTCTCGTTGATCAACAACAGTCCCAGCAAGCCCAGCTAAATGCTATCAAAGACGCCTTCAAAGCCAATAAAGATGAAGGCGCCATCATTGCGAAGCCCGCCGTCTTCAAGGGCGATGCAGACAATGTCGCTAGGTTCCTACCTATGTTCAGAAACTGGGCCTTGGAACAGAAGGCATTGAGGATAAGAGAGGGGGCAAGTGTCACTGCTGAAGATGCTGGGAAACTGGACAACAGGAAAACTATCCAGTCCGCATTATCCTTCTGCAAAGGCGGAAAAGCTGGTCGCTGGGCGGCCAACTACCTGAAGCAAGCCAACGTGTCCACGACCAATGCAACTATTCAATTCCACTTCGAAGGGAAATGGGAGGTCTTTGAAAAGCAGTACAAGGTCCGGTTTGGCGCCGCCAATGAGAAAGTGGATGCTATCCGGGAGTTGGAACACATGAAGCAGGGTAGCAAAGTGGTCACCGTTTATAGCCAAGACTTCCAGGATGCAGGGGCCAAGACAGGCCTCTCCGACGCCGATCTCATGATCCGCTTCCGGAGTGGACTCAACCCGGAGGTAAAGAAACTCCTTGTAACAATGGACCTAGCCCAGGGAGACCCAAAGGACCTGGATGATTTGGAGGATCGTTCATGCAGAGCTGAAAGGGCCCTAGAAGCAGAAGGGTTCAGTACTCGGAAACGCATCGAGACCACCACCACCATCAGTGCCACCGTCCCCACTCATGCCACCCAGACCAACCCTGTTGGGGGTAATGGCAAGACCTGCGAGGACTTCGTGAGGGCCATGCGTAACAGCTGCTATGGCTGTGGTGCAACAGACCACACCAAGGCCCAGGGGAATCACGGTCAAGAGCAGTGCCATCACTGCAAATGCTTCGGACATTGCACATCCATATGCCAGGACAAGTTCCTTGGGCATATGCCAGGTTTAGGTCTTAGGCCCGCCAGGGTTGCTAGGATCAACTCGGCGGTCCCCTTTACCCTGTTCCCAGGAGAGACAGTCAACATCGGCGCCTCTCCACCTGCTCCTACCACCACCATCGCTTCCACTGTCCCCTCTACCCAAGCCTCTGCCTCCTATACCCCCAGTTCCGATGCCATAGCTTGTATCGCTGCCCTCCAGAACTCCCTCAACCAACAGAACGCGATGATTCAACAGCTCATGGGTCAGAAGGATTTTTAAAACAGGTGTCCGCCTTCGCCGCAGCAAAGACACCCGCACCAGTTCCTTTCTATGCAACTTCCTCGTACGATTCTATTCACTCCTGTACAATATCTACTACTTGCAAAATAGACCCTCTCTCTCACCATTTTCGCGTGCAAGTGAAATTAAAAGGAAGACAGCATCAGATGGAAACTGCGGCCATGATTGACAGTGGGGCAACTGCCCTATTTCTTGGAAAATTCTTTGTCTCAACTCATTGAATCAGCACCTCACCTCTGCGACATTCCATCCGAGTTCATAACATTGACGGGACCCTTAACCAGGCTGGAAGTATCACACACTTCGCTCGACTTGGACTTATTGTGGATGGCACGGAGACCTGGACAGACTTTTTGGTTACGGAACTGGGAGGAGAAAACATTATACTGGGGCTTCCTTGGTTACGGAAGACCAACCCACAGGTAGACTGGGAGAAGGGACAAGTTTCAGTGCCCAAGCCCAAAGTAACAATGGAGGAAGTAGAGGATGAAGACTGGTGGGCAGGCATGGGTAACCCACCTCTTTCTGACTCTGTTATTGAATCCATCCACGCAACCGTCATTGAAGACCCTCCTGTAGATCACAAAGCTAGTCCACCTCTCTATCACGTCAGGGCAAATCGTATGATACAAAGAGCTCTAGTGAAGAAAGGGATCTTGGAAGACTGTCACGACGACTTGTGGATCGCAGCTGGATACACCTACTTGCAACAAATCGCAGAAGAAGCCAGCAGGAGTAAGCCGAAACAGACATTCGAGGAGATGGTTCCCCCAGAGTACCGGGGGGCTAGAAAAGTATTCTCGGAAGAAGAGTCAGAACGCTTGCCAGCTCACAAGCCTTGGGGCCACGCCATTGAACTCGTACCAGGAGCCCCTCAGACCATGAAGACCAAGGTCTATCTACTCTCGATCAACGAACAGGAGGAGCTCGACAAGTTCCTAGAAGATAACCAGCACAAAGGTTACATCCGTCCCTCCAAATCCCCTTTAGCTTCTCCAGTCTTCTTTGTCAAAAAAAAGGATGGCAAACTGCGCTTCGTCCAGGACTACCGAAGACTCAACGAATACACGATCAAGAACTGTTACCCTCTACCCCTTGTCACCGATATAGTCAACTGTCTACAAGGAGCCAAGTACTTCACCAAGTTCGATGTTCATTGGGGCTACAACAACGTTCAGATTAAGGAGGGGGATTAATGGAAGGCTGCTTTTGCGACGAATCGAGGGTTGTTCGAGCCCAAGGTTATGTTTTTCGGTCTCACGAATTCCCCTGCCACATTCCAATCGCTCATGAACTCCATCTTTGCCGACTTGATCGCCCTAGGGAAAGTTGCAGTATACCTAGACGACATTCTGATCTTCACCAGCACCTTAGAGGAACACCGAGTCCTGGTCAAGGAAGTTCTCACTCGGCTTCAGAAACACGACTTATACCTCTGCCCCGAGAAATGCCAGTTTGAACAGACAAAGATCGAGTATTTAGGATTTATTATCAGCGAAGGACAGGTACGAATGGACGGAGACAAGGTTAAGGCAGTTCGAGACTGGCCTATACCCTGCAACCTCCAGGACGTCCGAGGATTCCTAGGCTTTGCGAACTTCTACCAACACTTTATCCGAGACTTTGCCAAGATTGCACGACCCCTCAACAACTTGACCCAGAAACATATCAGCTTCAACTGGGGTACCCAACAGCAGGACGCCTTTAACCAACTTCGCACCGCTTTCACCTCCGCACCTGTCCTCACCCTCTGGCAACCAGATCGACCCACACGGATAGAAGTGGATGCCTCTGGTTATGCAACTGGAGGGGTCCTGTCACAGAAACTTGAAGACAGACTCTGGCACCCGATCGCTTTCCGTTCAGCCTCTATGCAGTCGGCCGAGAGGAACTATGAGATCTATGACAGGGAGATGCTCGCTATCATAGATGCGCCAAAGGACTGGCGATATTTCTTTGAAGGTCTCCCCTCTCCATTCGAAATTCTCACTGATCACTCCAACTTAGAGTTTTGGAGGACTGCTCAGAATCTCAGCCGATGACAGGCCCGATGGGCCCTGTACTTGTCCCGATTCCACTTTCTTCTAGGTCACTGGCCGGGCAAAGCTAACACTCTTGCCGACCCTCTCTCCCAAATGGGTGCTCATCAAGTCCCAGATAGCAATGATAACCAACGGCAAATCGTTCTCGGACCCGAGATATTCATGAGGATTGCAGCCACAGGCTTGGTAAGCCCCCTGGAAGAACAGATCAGACAGGCTTCAGAACGGGAAGCAGAGGTGCTGGAAGGACTACGCAATCTGAAGGCCCAGGGCCCTTCCCGCTTGGTCAATGGGCTGCTGGAATGGGAAGAGGACAACGGGTTGGTATACCACAGAGGTCGAGTTTCCGTTCCCCCAGGCGACGAGTTGCGCAAAGAAGTAGTGCGCCAGTTTCATGACAGCCCCACAGCAGGACATCCTGGACTCCATGGAATGCTGGACCTGGTCGATACCCACTTCTGGTGGCCTACCATGTGATTGTTTGTGGAGCAGTATGTGGAGGGATGTGATACCTGTGCCCGGAAGAAGCTCCACCGTCACCCCTGCTCAGTAATTCAGCCCCTCGATGTGCCGCAGGGACCTTGGGAAGAAGTGGGAGTCGACCTCATCACCCAGCTGCCAACCTCTCATGGATACGACGCCATCCTCGTCTGTACCGACTTTTTCACAAAGCAAGTCCATGCCATTCCCTGCACTAGCAACATCAATGCCAAGGGAGTGGCCAACATCTACTACTGGGAGATCTTCCGCCTACATGGTCTAACAATGTGTTTCATCTCAGATCGAGGGCCACAGTTCAACACCAAACTCATGAGGGCGCTTCTGAAGAGACTTGGAATCAAGGGCAGCTTCACTTTGGGATACCACCCCCAAGCCAACGGACAGACTGAAAGAGCAAACCAGGAGGTCGAAAAGTACCTACGGCTGTACACAAACTACAGACAGGACAACTGGTCAGAACACCTACCCCTTGCTGAGTTCGTCTTAAACTCCCGTACCCACTCTGCTCACCACCTCTCTCCATTTGAGCTCCTCTATGGCTACCTCCCCCTCTTTAACATCCCGGTAGGAAGGAAGTCGGGCATCCCCGAAGTCGAAAATCGCATCGATATCCTGAGGGAGGTGAGGCAAGACGCAGGTGCTGCACTACATATTACCAAACGGCACATGAAGGAGGGTTTCGAACAGGGTAAGAGAAAAGCCCATCAGTTAGGTGTAGGAGACTTTGTTTGGCTGGACGGATCGGACTGTAGGCTGAAGCGGTCGAGTGACCAGCTTGGAGATCAGAGCCTAGGGCCATTTGAGATCTTGGAGAAGGTTGGAGACCTGGATTACCGGCTGGACCTACCAGAAGAGCTGGAGCGACATCACCCCATTTTTCATGTCGACAAACTCTACCCTTTTAAAGGTAACCTAGTAAACGGGCTGCTACCAGAACCGCCAGGACCTATCGAGTTGGAGGACGAGGACGAACCAGAGTACGAGGTGGAGGATGTGGTTGACAGTCAGTACAGGTGGAGACGGCTGGAGTATTGGGTGAAGTGGAAGGGTTATTCGGAGTCAGAGAACACCTGGGAACCCACACAGAACCTGAAGAACACCCCTCGAATAGTGAAATGATTCCACAAGAAGTTCCCCGCTGCAGCTGGACCAGCTTATCGAGAAGGGGCCTAGTCATCGAGGACGATGAATCCTAGAAGGGGGTAATGTCATGAAGTGCCGCTTTTCCCCCTATCTTTTCCTTTCTTAGCGCCCATTCCCCTTTTAGCGTCTGAATGTCACTTTGACGCCCACTTCTTACTTTGACGCCTACCAGATACCCGGTTCCCCTCTCTTCATCATTCCCATCATTTCCTTCCTCATCCTTGTTCTCTCACATCGTCTTCACAACCCATCTTATCCATTGTTTCCTTTGTTCTCTTTGTTCTTTTATATACAACAGTTACTTGTTCCAGACTCGTTCTTATTCCATACCTGGACTACTATTGTTCTTCCCTTATTCCCTATTATCTTCCTTTATTCTCGTGCAACTCATATCCCAGTATATAAGCTAGACAGTTTACACCTGGTCCCTCATCTTGACCTCTTGTCATTGGGCCCAGTTCTCTACCTGCTCTTGCTCTCTGCTTGCTGTCTCTGTCATCTCCGTCGTTGTCTCTGCTAGTCAACTTCTGCTGCCGTCGCTTCTGTATCCAAAGTCTTAGCGTTTAGCACTTTAGGACACAAACCAGAACACATCCCCACCACCTTTTCCTGAAGCAACGACAACACTGTGAAGAACCCTCCCGATCTTTGCCCTGCCAACAACCCTGACAACCCCAATCTTCCTAATCCTTCTTGAGCTTTGCACCGCTCAAACGAGGAAACGCAGTGTTCAATGTATACATATGATGGATGATGGAATAAGACCCCGTATCACATCTGGTTCGGCGTACCATGTGTTTTTGTCTTCGACTTTACAAGGTTGAGGGTTGGAGAAGGTTGGGGCACTTAAATTTGGTTAGTTTATTGACCTTCCATGTGGAAGAGGGTGGCAGTCAGCAGTCAAAGGAGGACCTGGTGATGGTTTGGATGCAATGGAGGTGGGTGAAGTAGTTACAACTACTAGTGTTCTAAGGATTTTAATCTTCTGGCACCCTGATCAGTTTGTAGTACATATCAACCTACATTGAAGTTGTCATGATGATATCGTCAGTCTATTGAATTTTATGAGATTATATGGAATACTACAACTCCAAAATGCAAGTCAAAGAACCTACAGGCCCGACAAAAGCGCTGAGTGTCTTTGCAGGTCTCCCCCCCACAACTGCCCTGATCAGTTTGTAGATGAATCAAATGGAATACCATTAGTACGATGCACGGTGCCACAACGTGTTGAGGAGGGTATACCATAGCTGAAGATATGTAATTCAATAGAAGAGCTCAAGTCAAAAGGCAAAAAAAAAACAAACAAAAAAGCAACTGAACCACCAAAACACATTTAACCCAGCCCAATCTCAATCCCAGTCCCCCCACCCACGACACCCTAAAAACACTATGAAGCGTAGATGCCAGTCAGGCATGAGCTGGCATCATCATTCCAACCAAGGGAGAGCTGACTCAGTCTCAGTTTTCTTCTCTCACGAGCACCATCCCAAAGTCACTTGCAGATCGTCCCCCCCCCCCAGTTTCCTCCCGACTTTCTTTAGTTTTGCTCCCACCGCCCAACCCTTCATACAATGAAACAGAATAATACCGATTCCTACAATGTACATGAACATAAAAGACATAATGAATGCTACACGTATTTTCTCTAGACTTGAGACAACTACACATTAGCTGAGACCAGGAGTAGCCTAGTGAAGGGTTCCTGTCCACCCAGGCGGCGTGACCCCTCCACGACCCAGCTCAACCTTAGCTCTTCTTGATCTTAGCCTACACCTCGCTGAGACAAGATTGGATCCATTGTCCAACTTTAAGTTTGAACACGCAAGATAAAAGATAATCAATTTTACCGACCCATCCAGCAAAGATGCTTGCCTGCTGCCTGTAGGGACTTGGGAATCTGCCTGGATTGGACCCACCACTATCCCTGAGGGCCGGTGAGGCTTCTTTGATACTGAAAACCACACCCATAACTCAGAGCGACCCCCAGAACCATAAAACTTGAAGAAACCCAGCACTTGTTGGGCGTTGGCGCTAAATTGGTCGGTCACTGTTTGGCTTCAATGGACTAGTACTCCAAGGATTGCAATTTTCATACTTACTAGTTTCTTCTGTTGGATTGGAAATTGCGTATGTATCATATGCCTGCGTCCCCCTCTCCCAAGCCACACTAGCGTGGATCAAATATTGAGCTCTCCTTGACATCCACAAGGTACCGGTGTGGTATCAAATATCTGCCATAGTTTTTGTTGTAGAGCTAGCAAGGGAGGCACCAATCACTAGATAAATGGAATATGTACTATCATCCAATCTATGAGGACCCACAGTAACAAACTGACGAAACCTGCTCGGGAACACCAATTTAGCCAAATCCTGCACACTACAAACACCCAGGCAAAGGGGATGCCAATCAGTAGACCTACAAAAATGCAAGTCAAAGAACCCCACAAGCCTCATGAAACCGCTGAGCGTCAGCAGCCTATTCCCCCACTCCCACCCCTGATCAGTTTGTAGAATGGACTACCATAAGTTAGTATTATGTATCCGATACACGACATATCAGTTCTCGAGGAGGGGTATAATGCAATGAGAGAACTCAAAACGCGAAAAAAGAAAAGAAAGAAGAAAACTGAACTACCAAAAAAAGACTCAACCCAACCTAATCCCAGTCCCCAGAGTTTAAAATCAAATGGAATACTATTATCCAATGCACAACATATTTGTATTGAGGAGGGGTATACCATCTGACAAAAATGCAATGAGAGTCGCTCAACACAGTCCCAAACCACTCCAACTGCAACCCTACACATACTCACGCTGGTAGAAACCTCACAGATTCTGGCACCCGTAGAAAATCAATGGACTGTACCATGAGATACATGTCTATCAATCTAATCACATCTGTATCTACATATATATACCCCAAGCATGCAGACCGGCCGATCAAGTGGCTACTTACCTGGCTTCTTACTGGAGGTAAGTAGCCATAGCTACTTACCGACCTTTTGCCTCTGGTGTCATTTCCTGTTCCCATCACTACCTTCAAAATCCACTTAAGTGGCCAAACATGGTCCCCTAGGCCATACTGACCTTATCCATCAATTGAGGAAGCTATAAACATGCCCAACTTATCTTTTGATGCAACAACTTGGACAATCTGATATATCAGTGGCAACATTCACATGGAGAGACACATTCAGATAATTCTGCAGTTTGATAAGGAGTCTTGACAGTCTGATAGGGAAGAGTGGCAGGAGGTGAGACTCTGAATCCTTGCCTGGCTGCCACTGTGTGGCAGACTATTATCCCACAAGTCTGAGATCCTCATCATGTACTGCCTCCCAGTACCTCTGGTGTGGCTATTGTATTCACTGCTCAAGGGACTTGACCTATAAGTCAGAACCTTGTCTCAAAAAACCTGATGATCACAAACATTTGAATATTAAATGGTCTGTGACACAACGATTTTTTGTGCAGATCCAAACTTTGACTAAGTATTATTCGTGAATGCCAATATATATGTACATCTCGTCTCACTGTTCCAGACTCTGCCCTACAAGATAGCTATACTGATTGCTGACAAGTTTATGGTCAACAGTACCCAATAAAGTATTAAGTATGGCATCAAACTCAAATCAAGATGATGAATTGTAGGCCCCTATGAATGCAGGTTGTATAAAGACTTGCTGGATCTGTGCGAGGCCTAATTTGATACAATTCCTTTGAAAGTCTGATCCACTCAAGCAAAAGTTCTATTTTGAGTAACCATAGATACATCATTTGGAAAGAAATACAGATGACATACAGAATGTTACAAGTCACAACACACAACATCCCAGTAACCACAGACAAGCCATCTCCATTCAAATAGCTATTGACCAGCCCAGGCTGGAACAGACAAAGACATTTCAGCAACTGGAAAACCACCTAGCACGCTACCACAGAATAGTCTAGATCATCTGCCTGGGCTTGGACCATGGCCTGCGAGACTACATTATCTAGAAAACATGCATGAAAATCCAGAAGTATGTATGCAGACATGAAGATCAACATACACCATTTCTTTAGCAATCCATGCTTGGCCCAATGAGTTTGTGGAAAGTCCATCAACTGTGTTGAGGGGGCTTCAGGATCTGTATCATGTGGAGCAGGGCCCTCAGGCTCCAAACATGAAGAGGTAGATGGCAATGTGGTGTGTGAAGGTTTAGGAGGGGTTTCAGATTCTGAGCATGACTCAGAAGATTCAAGCTCCTTAATTCTGGTAGTATTATGAGGGTCACCTAGAAAAGATGTTGGTGGTGTTGCTACCCAGGAGAGAAAAGTGATACTTACCAAGTATCAACTCAGGATATCCATGATCACGAGCATGTTGCTTCCCATCTAAGTCATAGCCCTTGCACTCAAGTACTTCCCGGACAGCTGGGTATTGATTGTCATCCCAACAAGACCCAACCAATTCGTTGACTGTCAACTTGGGGATTCCCAATCTCTCCCAATCCGCCTCGTTGATTTTGTCCCTTCCATGCAGGTCACTGGACCAGTAGAATAGGCTTTGAGAGAATGGATAGCAGACACAGTGTAGGCCATTGATGAGCTTGGTGTGTAGGGGTGGGATGAAGAGATATGCAGGCTTCAGACGTGCTGTAAGGTTTTCGGGAAAGATGCCTACAAGTTGAAATCTGACTTGATCAATAAAAACTAAGCAAGTGGAGAGATCAGACAAGAGCACCAAGTCTGCAAAAGAACACTAACCAACATCCCGCACATCACGGCAGCCATCACAGAAGCGGAGGGACTGGCAAAGATAGGCAGAACGAAATTGCATATGGTTGTCGTCTGGAATGTGCAAGCCAAATAATATGTTCACTTTGACAGTGCCAGTCTTCCGAAATGTGAGATCAACCCGCCCTGGAACCAAAAAAGTTGGCAACAGAAAGACAGATTTGAGTGGTGAACATACCCGAGGCAGAATAACTGGCTTTGACATTGGGGCTGAGACTCTTGCAAAATGACTTGGGTGAGGGAGTGGAAGAAAAGTGGGCAAGGATTCCATGTCTCTTCTTGTTGACAACCACCCCGAAGGTCAAGAGGCCATTTCGGGCATATTCCGACAGGTTGGTGACCCATCCCTTTTCAAATGATGCAATCAGGTACAAAAAGTCGCCTATATTCTCCTCGACGTGGGCAACAATCTCAGTTGCGTTGAGTTGAGGAACAGTGTCCTGGCGAAGTGGGATTCGGTGGATGAGGAGTGGTTCAAGGTTTTCTTCGGTCGGTGGGTTGAGGGGGAGGGATGCGGGGTTGTAATGACAAGTCAGTGTTTTGTAGTTGGCGAACCAATCCTCCCAACGGTCCGTCACCTGATTACCATTATTCACAGGCCAATGCTAAAACTTGATAGCTCACCGGAAACGTCAGACCTTCATCATTGCGCAAACGTTGGACTCCAACACCCTAAGGACACTTCTCAGCAGGGAAGGGAAACTCAACCAATGGACATACAAATCTATGTTCCAAGTAGCAACCTACAATTGAATCCTTGTTCCGGTACTGACTGGCGACCTCATTTGCATTTGTGAGTTCTACTGCCTTTCAGTCCCGTTAGTTGAAATTCCCAACAAGAACACTTACCATTGTATGTTAACATTGTCATTCCATCTGACTCAGTCACCGCAAATACTTGAGTTAGCAGCGCCGACCTGCACCATCCCATGAAAATCACTGACGGAAAAAAACCTCGCCCACTCACCGATGACATACTGCTGCCTGGAGGACACTTTCTGCTATCTGTTGATGATCATTTGCATCACCATATGTTAGGTGGATACTGGTACTCACTTCTTGAAATATGTCTTGATCTATCTCATTGACCGGCTCGAGCGTGGTAGCGGTGAATTTCCCCCGACATCCAAAGACCTTGGCAGTTTGTACCATTCTCTTGACCTGCACTACCTGCAACTCCGAAGATGCTGATACTTTATCATCCGGCTTGAGATTAACACTTAGGATCTCAGATGATTGAAGGCGGAGAAATTCGATGTCGCTATCAATCACCGTCCTAATCTTCTTTCCTTTCTGCAAACAAGAGTTAGACTCTTTGTGAATGACGACAGGACAAGGTGATGCCTACCACAGTTATTCGATCCCTCTCCAGATTATGGTAATTATTAGTGATCGCATTTCCGGCCACAATCTGGAAGCTAGCATGGTCTCCGATGGTTGTGCCTTGAGTGTGGGAGAAGCAAGTAGCCATGCCTTTGAGATGGGGGCAGGAACAGCAAGGGAGCGGATACGAGAGAAGGTACGAAGTGGAGGAGGAATCGATGGAGAGTGTAGAACAGAACGCACTATTTGAGTCGAGCCTCACAACTACCTCTTGTTCTGCACAGCGCTCGCACAGACCGACCGTCATGGAGACGATCATACATTTCCACAGCAATGGCAATCCTGTGGTCAGCCCATTGTCAACTTCACGCGCGAAGGGGAGTGGCACAGCAACGCTCCATTCACGCTATCGTGAAGTGTGTTCTTGGGCCGCACACCTAGATATTCGCAGTCCTGTCCGATCATGAATGACCTGATTTTGGAAAGAAACGAGGAGAACTCACTTCCGAGATTGTACACAGTGAATGACCTGATTTTGGAAAGAAACGAGGAGAACTCACTTCCGAGATTGTACACAGTACTGCTGTACATGCAGTATCACTTCCATCTACGTCGTTTAGCTACCATGTCTGATCAATCGATAAGCCTGCGCGACTGATGCTCCAGATTGCTGTTGTTTCGTACTCACAATCCCGAGATCGCGCAGACGAGCTTCGTTCACAGCAAGTTCTGGAAATAATGTGAATGGTGTGAGTGACGAGTCGTTTCATATCATTCCTCCCTCCACGACTCAGATACTCTTACCTCGGCGTCTTTACGTCCTGTTCGGCCATCCTTATTCCCCTTCTCATCCCAAGATGATTTGAGTCGTTCGCGAACATAACGCCCGTCAGTAGATGTATTGGTTCTCCGGAGACTCGATTCAGCTCACCACGTCGGCAGACGGGGCGCCGTGTACTCCATTGGTATTCCTCTGGTACTCCTTGTTGTGTCTCGGGAATCTTCGTGAGATTGGGGAGCTTGAGCCAGCGGATGAAGGAGATGGGAGCGTTCCAGAACTAGAATTCCAGGGCTTCGAGCTTGATCCGTCGACAAGCGCTTTGAGAGTGTCATTGTAGGTCTGAATCCCAAGTAACATACGCAAGTTCAATCTAGAGGTCGTAAACTTCGATCATTAGATGCCTCGTCCTGTTTGATTAATCCAGCGTGACTCGTACCCGCCTTGGCGGATTCCTTTCGCTGGCCGTGAGTGACATTGTGGGAAGTTGCTGTGAAGAGAGACGGATTGTAGCACGACATGGTCGTCAAAAACCAACATTCGGAGCCGGGGAGCACCGTCCCGGATAATTCAACGTCCAAATGTTGAAACGGTGACTCCGGACCTTCATTCCGAGTCTCAACTCCCTAGGCTCCAGCTCGTCTCGAGTCAGTGTACGGTCGAAAGATATACTCAGAATACACAACGGTCGCCTGGAATACTGCACTCTCGCAGCTGCAATTCTGATAGGTGAACCGTGAAAATAACCATGTATTTCCCTATGACGTTCATTTATTCTACCAACAACCTATCCAATATTTCCATTCTATAATTTTACGTGTTTTTGGCGTCGACAGCACTGGCATTTCCAAAAACCTCAAAGACTTGAATCCGGCTATTCTGTGAATAGGTAGGTTAACGCTTGCCTGATGAACGGGGTCGTCATTTCTTACCTGCAGGCTCCTATAGGCCCCAGCCCTCCTGAAATCCCGTTGAACATTAACGCTTCGGCCTTCAAAAGACCCGTTTGATACCCGTAACAATGTCATCTCGAGATGTTCTCGAGCACTGGAGAAAGTCGGGGTGGGCTCAGCAGCACGAATGAGTTCGGATTGCACGAGTACTCACCGGCAACCATAGAGCAGTGTGTCCTGTCCTACACGATCCGCAAGTTGTTTCCTTCCATTCGCCCGCAAACACCCAACATCGGTCCCTTCTGAGCTGGGAAGACGAGTTTACCGTCATCACCTGCATCTGCCCCTCTTTGCTCCACTTTCCATCGCAAAGTAGACCTCATCGACACAGGCTCAGCGAACAGCTCATTTTGCCCCACCCTCGAGCCCTTGGGCCCAGAGATCACGATGTGTCCTAAAACAGGCAGACAGGCGAGGACCTTAATGCCCGAGCAAGTTTTTAAAGACAATGACGGCCTTCTGTGATGCACAGAATGAGATCGAGCCGGAAAGAAGATGCGGATGACCGACGCCCATGTCCGTTCCAACACCCCTCGCTCAAGACTTGCTGTGTAGTGAAGTTCTCGTTGGATCGATCGTGATATTCTGGATGAGCTATACTACGGCTGCGGGCGAAGTTCAATGTGCAATGTCGAGGGCGGTAAACGTAGGTTCTCCAAAAGTAGAAGCGTCCTAGCTCAAGCTGCGGGTGCTGGAGCATCATGAAGGTTGAACCTAAGATCGCCTCGACCCATCCCTACCCGTCCCAGCGGCAACTCGTCATTATGCCCATGACCTCACCTATGATCCAAATCCCTCAACTCCAGCGTTACCATCACCAATGATCCCCTCAA
>JANHQD010002036.1:0-122245 GCA_024721195.1 Marasmius sp. AFHP31
CATTGAACCGCAACTCGCCCCGGGTGACGAAGAAAACAGTACTGTAACCAGTTAGGTTTCGTAGTTGGCAAGCGTCAGCCATTAGTGCTTTCATGGTACAGTCAAATAATAATAATAATACCGGCCAATGACACAAATGTTTATATAACGGGTACAACAGGGTTTCCCACCATTATGGGCGACTCACGATGATAGTATACCATCTAGTATACGATATGGATAGTTACAGTGCTGCTTCGAATGGATGAACGGCCATGCCATTGCAAACAGTGAAACCGGGGAATTTGGCACAGATTTTGGCGGGTGAGAATTTCCCATCAACGTGCCAAAATTTGGCGGCAGATGAGGTGCACTTCATAAAACAATGATTTCTACACTACAAGCAAACAAAGAAGGGCCAAGGTTATGTTTTGCAGTGTTATCGTAGTAGATAACCCAAACCTACATGTACCCACCTTGGATTCATATTTGGAGATGATTCAATGAGTGTAAGATACAAAAAAGTCAGGCATGCCATTGACTGGTACATGACTATACGCCTCGAGAACGCGGGGTGCAGACTTCTTACGCCTTTGGGAGTAGAATCCAGTCTCGTCTCCTGCACCGTCCAGAAAAGCTGAGCAGCTTCCGGCTAGAGGTTGGGTTGGGCACGCGAAGCGTGCGCGGACACGAGAGACAACACGAGAGAAAGGGGCGCCCGCGGGTGGGCGGGTGCCTCTAAGCTCAGTCTCTGGTGATTACCGGATGATGATGCTCAACTTCGTCAATGATATGCAAGATTTCGGTTACATTGTTAGCGTACGAGATATGTGGTATTCTGGTAGGACGAATAAGAATCGAGAAATCAAGACAGATTATACGGAAATATGTGTTGTACGAAAGGTATTGGGCTGTAACTAGAGTGAAAGGTAAGATGGGTGGGTGGGTGGTCAAAGATTCGTAAGAGAAGAGTGGTTCGATGTTTTGGCTACGATGGTTGGCAGGCGGCCGCTGTTGGTGGTGAAAGAGAAAAACGCGAAGCTATGGAACCGTGGGAAGGTGCTGTCCTCTCACTCGCTCGACTGGAACTGGCGGCGCTCCGGGGCGATCGCCGCTCAATCAATCCAGTCTCGTCTCCTGCACCGTCCAGAAAAGCTGAGCAGCTTCCGGCTAGAGGTTGGGTTGGGCACGCGAAGCGTGCGCGGACACGAGAGACAACACGAGAGAAAGGGGCGCCCGCTATCCCACAAGCCACCATCCTACTGCGGGCGACCAAGTCCGCTATGCCCAACCTAAATGGTGGCGGTTAAGCCAGTCGTGCAAGGTGTCGTGATGCGACCAGTTCAAAAGCTCGAATGTACAGCTGAAAAGCCAGAGATTTCCATCTCCCAGCGATTCTGACTATTTCCGGGTTGACGCCTCGTGCTAGGTAAAAGGAAGCACCGCCAATGCGGAATGAGTGACCAAAATAAGTACCGAATCCTTTTGAATGCAAAATAGTGTTGATCCTTTCCAAGGCGGCTTTCCGCGTCATCGGGCGGATGAAACCTTTCCGGTCTCTCCAGGAGAATAGAGGGTCTGAGGCAGTTGCTGGAGTAATAGTGGACATGTTGTTCAAAGCACGGAGGGGGCAAAGGTGTTCGTTTTCTTCGACCAGAAATACTTCTTGTTTCTCTCCTGGTTTAGCTGTTTTTGCTGAAGGTAGTATAATCTTGCCGTATGTCCGACCATCTAAGTCGGTGCCAAAGTGAACATCTGCTCGAGAAGCGTGAAGATGGGGGTTGAAAGCTGTTGAGGAGTGTACCGTGATTTCCCCGAACCGCATGAGGCCGAAAAACGCACAAGTACACATGGCCCAAATGCACGCATCGAATGAGTCCGCCAAATTCAATGCCTCGAAAATGGTGTCCAACATAGTTTTGGTTATAGGAGGCCTCGGTGGTTTTGACCTTCTTCCTTCTTGTATACGAGCCAGCCCACGGAGTGAGAAATTGATTTGCTCTGTTTCTTCATTTGACAACGGTGGTGGGAAACCTTGAGCAATATGCCAAGCTCTGATTCCCGAAAGGTATTTTCGAACTGATTCTACTGAGATGGTTTCGAACGGGATACCTGGGCTGTGGGTAAACAACGGGTTGTTGGGATCAGGATCAGCGGCGGCCCAAAGTGCGAAGGAATGAAGGATAACGAAGGATGAAGGGAACCGAGAGTATTCCGGGATGGAGAATATGTCGCAGAATATGGTATATTTTCTTGCGGCGGCACCATACGCACTGGAGTCTTTTAGTGATGCGAAGGTAGCCAATTCACGTAGGCCAGAAATGAGAAAGGAATCAATGGTGTTAGGAGGTGCAGGTTCAGCAGCTTTCCACCGGAAAATTCTCTGATCTGAGGGACAATCTGGTCGCAAGGATGAGGGTATTGGCTGTAGGCGTTGTATCTGCTGCACGTGAACTTTAAGGATAGATTAGAAGAAAAATTATAGTTTATTGGAAACAAATCTTACACGATGCAGGGTTATCAGTGTTCGGAAATATTTGGAATGCGCGTGCAGGAAAAACTAAACAGCGACTAGCTTCTCCGAAAGGTAAGATGGTAGCGGTATTTGTATTTTTGTTGTCGCATTTGGAAAGCCAAGCAAGAAGTTCTCTATATCCCCTCGAGAAAGGGCGTCGGTGATGTTGTCCCTGCTTGATACGTGGGTAGCTGATAACGAGATGTTGTTGTGTGCGAGGGTGGTGTACAGGTGCATGAGAACTTCGTTGGTTTTTCGGCTCCGAGAGCGCCCTGAGCTGAGAGCGTGTACTACACCATTGTTGTCTGAGCGCACTAGAAAACAACTGGACTGTTTTTGATTTGGTTCTATCACACCACTGTGTAGAGCGACCCTTAGTCCTAGATCTACTGCAACCGCTTCTGCCCAACCAATGTCGTGTTCTCGATGCGGGCCTACGAGGAAAAAAGGAGCCCATCTCCAGACTGCCCAATATTGTCCTACGACTACCCCAATGCCGAATGAGGTACTGGCGTCTCCCCACCATCCAATGTCTGCTGGGGTTGGTGGTGAGATAGGGATGGAGTTTGGTAGTATCTTCAATAGCTCGCATATCCATTTGATGTCCGAAAGCAGTGGATTGGAGGGGTGGAGCCGAGCTCGTCTCGAATGGAAGGATGATATGAATTTGGTAATAGAGTGAACAAAAGGTCGGATCAAGCGGTAAATACACGAAATGTGGACCAGTTTTCCGTGGAGTGACTCTGCTTCGGAGGCGGAGAATGTGGTAGAGGGCTGTAACCATTCGAGAAGTAGTTCTTGAATTTTTTTGAGTTTCTCGGGGGGAATGGATACAACTTTTTGCTCCAGGTCCCAGTCGAATCCAATGTACCTTTGGACTGATGCTAATCGTCTCAGCTTGACCAAACTCCATGGAACGCCAAGTTCTCCCGTGATTCGCATAAACTCCTCTTCGGACCATGTTTCGTCGGGCAGCCGGATCACCAAGAAATCGTCTACCCATTTCAAGATGCATTTTATGCCATGTGCACGGTATATAGCTACGAGCATGTCTGCTACAGAGCCGAACACGCCCGCACTTGACGACATGCCAAAGCATACTGCACGGTCTACGAACACAAAGCCATTCCAGTATACACACAGTGCGTTTTGTTGCTGCGGGCGAACTGGTGTTATCCGGTAGGCGGCAGAAATGTCGAACGTAGCCGCTAAACATCCTGGGGGTAACGATGCGATAAGATTGCATGTGTCTGAGAAGGTTCCCCATGACGTGGGGAATTCGTCTGAATTGATTGCGGAGTTTACTGATGCGATAGACGGGTTGTAGCGAGGGTAAGAGAGGTCCTGTACCAAACGAAGCTTGTCTGAGTGAGGTTTGGGTACTAACCCCAAGGGTGCTGTGCGAAACGGGCCTATGATAGATTCTAGTTCCGATTGTAGATAAGCGCGAGAGTATCTGCCTGCAGATTGTTCTTCCCGAATGTAGGAATCGATGAATGAAGGGTCGACGGATGAAGAACGGTGGTTCTCGAAATAACAAGGTTTGAGTCACGGGCGCAACACCCGTGTTGAACCCTCGTCGTAATCCGTCCACAACGTGGCACCAATCTGAGTATAGGTTAAGAGATTTTAACATGGAATCGATTTTGTCAGGTATGAGGGGGGTGACGACAATGCGCGGGTCTTCAATGACGGCAGTATGAGCATCTGGTAACCCCGTGTTCGGTGGAGTGACAGACTGTGCAGCTGTGTGCGAATGTACATTCGGTTCCGAAGGAGCAAGACAAGCCTCTGAGGAAGTTGAAGCAGTACTGCTTGTTCGATGAGTCGAGTAGCATAATAGATCCTCTGCCGTTTTTCTTGGTGTGTGGAACAGGTTTCCCTGCTTTGGTTTTGGTTTTGTTGCAGCTCGGGGTGATGTGACCTGTAAACCCGCACTTGAAACACAGCGAATCGCCTCCGTGTGACTGGTTTCCGCTACGAAAGGACTCCCGAAAGGAATCCCGAAAGGAATCTCGAAAGGAATGTGTCCCGTCTCTAGCACGCTTAGATGGTGAAGTGTCCCAGTCAACGGCTGAGGAGCGTTTTGTGGCGTTAGTAGCTGCGGCGACTGTTGACATAGAGGCGGCGTGAGCGTGAATGGGGTTATATATCGAAATATCCATGGTTTTTTGGTGAGCATACGCAATACGGACATTGACATCGTAATGGCGTGCCAACTCCCAGCCATATTCGCTAGCCAGCTTGCGAACGGTGCGGTGGTGTTTCTCCAAGGCAACTGTCCGACTCGAGTCGGTAACGTTCCAATGCGCGCTGTAATGCTCCTCTACAATTTCCGCTGCTCTCAACCAGTCGCTCTGGGAGATTTGACGGTCGCCGGATGCGTCTAGCCCTTTCTGTACCAATGTTCCATTTTCGGACAGAATGAGACCGTCGCTGTCAGAATGGACTCCTGGAATACTTTGCTTCTTAAGAACGGCTGGATAGGGTATGTATTCGAGCTGTTTTATTGCTTGCTCTACTCGCTTTGGGACAACTGTAAGCAGGTAAAATTAGGATGAGGTTAGTGATCTGATGCGACTCAACAAAACAGCAGACAGAAATCAGTCAAAGGCAGCAGCAGCGGCAGCACGTCAGCGGGCCCAACAGAAAAACAATAAATTGTTTTATTGGCAGCATGGAACAGAGACAGCGGATTCGGTTTGACAGCATACGGAAAACAGCGACAGCGTGATGGGTAACAGCATGGGGAAACAGCGGCAGCGATATGGATTTTAGATTTTAATACAGCGACGTCAGTTGATAGAGACAGCATCGGTAGGTAGCAGAGGATGCGATGAGGGTAGCAGAGAAATAAAAAGCTTACCGGTTACGAAGTGACTTCCTGTGTTTCCTGGTATTATAGCGGGGAAGGTTTGTTGCGGTTGGTTGGTTTCAACGCGCCGGAATATCGATTCTTCGACTTCTCTATCGTTGCTGTAGAGCCTCTGGTTGGGTCCGGGTAGGGAAAAGTTATTGCGCGTCGTTTCAGGTGGATGACGTGGCAATGGTCGGTTGTCGAAAATTGGGTGAGAAGAAGAAGGCTGAAAGGCGGGCTCGGGTCGACGAGGCCGAGGAATGCTAAGAGGAGGAGGAATTGCTTGGTGATGGACCTGAATTGGCGGAGGCATGTTCTGTTGGTGTGGTAGGTTCAGAGTATGAAGGGGAGGTAGAGTATTTTGGTTGGAACTCTGTCCAAAATTCAGGTTATGAATGTATTGAGACATTGGCAACTATGACAAGTTGATTCAAAGATTCGTAAGAGAAGAGTGGTTCGATGTTTTGGCTACGATGGTTGGCAGGCGGCCGCTGTTGGTGGTGAAAGAGAAAAACGCGAAGCTATGGAACCGTGGGAAGGTGCTGTCCTCTCACTCGCTCGACTGGAACTGGCGGCGCTCCGGGGCGATCGCCGCTCAATCAACTCACATCTCAACGAACACAAGGGTATACAAATCAAGGAAATGAATAGAATAATACACTAGAATACAGACGCGATAAGAATAGAAAGAAGTGAGATACAGTCCAAAACCCAGAAATCTATGACCTCTCTCCACGTAACCGACGAGCAAGGGCGAGATCCTTAGGTTGAATAGTGACACGCTTAGCGTGAATGGCAGCCAAGTTGGTGTCTTCGAAGAGCGAGACAAGATATGCCTCAGCAGCTTCTTGGAGAGCCATCACGGCGGAAGATTGGAATCGCAAGTCAGTCTGTAGAGAGTCAAGTCAGAATGAAATGCTGAGGGGAACAGGAAAACAATGAACGAACCTTGAAGTCCTGAGCGATTTCACGAACGAGACGTTGGAATGGAAGCTTCCTGATGAGCAACTCGGTCGACTTTTGGTATCTCCTGATTTCACGGAGAGCGACAGTTCCGGGCCTGAAACGATGGGGCTTCTTCACACCACCAGCTGCTGCCTGTAGAGAGCAAGTTAGAAACTTGAAAAGAATCAAAGGCGAGATAGAGAAAAAACTGACTGCAGTAGACTTGCGAGCAGAAGACTTGGCCGCCAATTGCTTACGAGGAGCCTTTCCTCCAGTGGATTTACGAGCAGTCTGCTTGGTACGGGCCATTGCGAGTGTAGAAAGTTTTGGTGTTGAGTGGTTGTAGTGGTGGTGGTGGTTTGAGCGGAAGAAAGTGAGTGGTCAAGCTGAGTCCGAGTTGTCGACTATTTATACCAGCCGCGACGCGATAGTCACCTGACTCACGACGCGTTGATCACAATCAACAAACATGTAACTTGGCACTGCCACCGGGTCTCGTGACCCGAGGTATATAAGCGGCGGTCGTGAACGATGCTGGCCTACTTTCTTCATCCCCACCACTCACCCACTCAACTCAACAAACACTTCAATTCTTCTTTCACCCTTTACAAACACTCTATACAATGTCTGGCCGTGGAAAAGGTGGCAAAGTGAGTATTCGTTCTAAGGACTTGCACAAATTTGAACTTGTACTGATTAAACTTCTTTCTCCTCTAGGGTCTCGGAAAGGGTGGTGCCAAGCGTCACCGCAAGATTCTTCGTGACAACATCCAGGGTGAGTTTGACTTGAGCGAGTTTGCAAAACTTGAGGCTCATTTGAAACGCTCTTAGGTATCACAAAGCCCGCTATTCGTCGTCTCGCCCGTCGTGGAGGAGTGAAGCGTATCTCTGGTCTCATCTACGAAGAGACTCGTGGTGTACTCAAGATCTTCCTTGAAAATGTGCGTCATTTTGCCTTCCTTTCATAGGGATCCATACTTATCTTCTGCGCTACAGGTCATTCGGGATTCAGTAACATACACCGAACACGCAAAACGAAAGACTGTTACCGCTCTCGACGTTGTCTACGCACTCAAACGATCAGGCAGAACCCTTTACGGTTTCGGTGCCTAGACGTTTCTCTCTATCTCGCTATACCTCTTTGATCTTCTGTATTCCTCGATGTGCCACTACTGTACCATTATAATCTTATTCTTCCATTGACGCTGTAATCTCCCGCTTGAGTCGAGGTCTTTGGGGCTGCTTTACACGAACAACTGCATCCACTGACAGTGGAACAACGGTTCAGTCCTTTCTTCTGGGTCTAGCTGCAATGAATCGTTACTGGCGGCTATAGTGTTGAGGCACCTAATTGTGGACCACTTGGAAACCCTAATCCACGCACTTCGTGATCACATGTTATATGCTAGTCTCGCGCGCCATCCTGATGATACCGGGAAGACAGTTGTTCCCTGTATGTAGTTATATGCATCGCTTGACAGCACTCTGCAATCGCAACATCAATCAAATCGGAGAGTGGATGGGCCCGAAGGTAAGTTGATGGACAAAGAAGTGGGCTGTTATCTATCCTCAGTAAGTAAGACCATTCACTCAATTTGGATACAGCGACGACCGCCACTCCTTATGCACTGATCCATTAGCACCATCAACATATCCGCAGGAAAACTCCCCGTTCCTTCTACCTCCTTGGATCAGCGGCTCGAAAAGTCATCGATCATCACCAGTAACTCTCTTTCTTGTCGCCATCGACACTGCCGCTACCGCTGGTTCAACTGCATGGCGTTATGGACCGGTCAGAGTACATGCCCGACTTTCACTTCAGCAATATTGCACAACAATGTTCACGAGCGTCTCACTTGAGTCCTCTGATTCTGAATCCTTCACGCAGGAGTGCGTTCACGTGTAGTACCAAGCGGACAGTCTAAGATTACAGAACTCGTAGCTGTCATCTCCCAACCGAATATCTTCCTTCAATCCTGGTTGATCGTCGATTTTGAGGAGCCTGTTCCCTCCAGCGGATCGACCTCTTGAGCAAGGGAAACCTAGCTGTGGCCATTGGCTTTGGCCTTGATGTCAAAAGCAACTGAGGGGTACGGGATACCAATCTGTTGATTACGGACGACATTGAGTTGTGGTCCGGAATCCTCGAAGTGGTACGTCAAGTTGAACCTTGATCACCATTCCTTTGTATTTTGATCTTTTCATCGACCATCCCTCCCCCTCGCCTGAGCCTTACTGAAATTGAAGGAGTCTTGGACCGTCGTCGCCGCCGGTTCTATATCCATGGGCCGTTGCAGTTGGAAGTGAAAATCATGCTCGCACTTTCACGACTCGAGATACGGAGGCAGTTGTGCATCGCTAGACGAGGCACCCGATGTGCCATTTCAACTCTACGTGAACGTCGAAAAGCCGCGGGCAGGAATCTGAGGTGAGCGACGTAGTCACCGTTGCTAGCCCCGACCTCTTCGCCTTACACTTCAGGCGTCGACGCGTATGCAGTCTGGGCCTTCGCACACCTCGCCAGAGTACTTACTTGGCTGAATCGCTTGCGTTAGCTCGCTTTAATAAGCGTTTTGCTTGGGTCAAAGACTCACAGTTATTCAGATGCTGGTCATAGCCACGACCTCATCATCTTTCGTTTCTTCTTCTTGGGCTATGTCACTGTCATCCGGTAGTGTCAAACGCAACGACAAGCAAACTTGGCCTCAAGCTCGGCAACTCGGGCCTCTTGAAGTGTGTATCTCAGCCCAGCTCCCTGCTTTCTCGCTGATTCAATTCTCCTTCAGCCACTACCAACAAATCATTGATAGTGCAATCCTTGGCCTGTCGCTCACGACTTCCGTAAAGCTAGCAGTCATATCCGAGTGCGAAATCTGGGGACTCCATACCTGTATGTAGTTTTACCTTACGAGATCTAGATAAACAGCTTCGTCGCCGACACTACTGTCTCCTGTTCTCTCCCCAGTCTGTCTTGATTTTCGAATGCGGAATCTCGATGACTGTTGTCAGCCGTTGGTACTGTGGTATTGCCGAGGTCCCCCCAGAATGTTTGTCGATTACGTATAATCGTAGTACCAACCTACCAACATCGTTTCGCTCTCTACACCAAAGGCATCAAAGGAGGTTCAAATTTCACTAACAGTGCACGCCTCGCGGGCCTGATCCCTCGTCATATTGCAGATCTTCCGCAAGGACCCAGGTACCCAACACACTATTTGTTTGCCGGCGAAATTCACATCGGGAAGGCACCCGGCCCGGCGTTCCCCTCTTCCCGCTGTTTCCGGAAGCTTTCCGTCACCCGTGGCGTCCAGTAAATCAACATTGCCTCGTCGGAGTTCAGCTTTACAGCGCCCAACAGCGCCCAGTCTTCAACTCAGGTTTTCTGATACGATCCCCCGCGATTCAAAGGATTCATGTGAGGTCTCCACATCTACCGGCTGCAAGCAGTGACTTGTAGGCCCAATGGCACAATGGTTTGAACTTGCCCGACGTGTCCGATTCAAGAGGAAGATGCGGAAAGCTCAGTTGTCAAGGTTTGGACACTAAACCTATCCCTGGATTTTGCCACTCTAGATATATAAATTATATCAGCTCACAAGAGTTGTCATTCCACGCCAAACAACTGCGACGGTCTTCGAGTGGACCACCGCCATTCTGTTGTCCACAGGGACCCACAAGCTCGGCGGATCGATTCTAATAGTCAGATGGCATGATACCTGGGGCACGAGCTACAGCTTTGAGCAATTTCACTTCTGGAGCAAAAATTTAACCGGCCACGACTTGTTAATAGCTCGGAGATAAATTCGTAAATCTGAGGCAGATATTTCAACCCGTGTAGCACATCTCGAGGAATCAGAAAGGGCCCAGATTGCTATCTGTGTTGCAACTGCTGCTGTCATGAACCTTAAGTCTTTAGGAAGAATTGCGCTACCGGTACCGGCGATCCATTGTGTTGGGCCGTTGGCCTCCTCCCAAGAACGATTATATATTTTCCCGCCGTATTTCCTGGTTCACGACACGTATAGCTGTCAGTGTATGGACTAGCGAGGGCTGTCGTACTAACGTACTGGCGCGTCACTCTGAGGTAGTCTAGAGTAGAGGGACTATCTCTCTCAATCACTCGCCTAGTTGGAAAGACGTCCTGCACTCAAGCCTGCTCAGTAACTTGTATTCGTCGGACAAGTCGCGACCGCCTTTCTCGTTACCGAAGCGCTGTTACCTCACCTTGAGTCCCTGGAACTCGAATAGTCACTTCCACACTCTGGTACGCATTCAGAGTTTCAAGGCGACTGCAGATAATAGCAGTGAGACCCCGGCGACCCTTGTTTGATACGTTGGTGGCGAAGTAAGTTATGTAGGTCGCTGACACAATCCCTGAAATCATTCAATCTTGACGTCGAGTTCGGTCAATGGTTGCTCGGGAGCCCTGTCCTTTTCCGGAATATCCAGAGTGTCTTCTGCTTGTATTGAATGTCCGGAATTCAAGACCTATTGAGATCGGGAGTGTCTTCTGAGTTACCAAAAGGGAAAAGCACGGAAAAGAGACGTGCTCCACAGGCAAGGCGAGCGGGACACGATCATTTATCATTCCGTATGGCAAAAAATGAGAGGTAACTTGAATTATGAATACTTGCACGGCAGTCATGAGAACGACGTGAGATGAGAGTGGGAACCACTCATATTAAACTTCTTATGAATGACAGTAGGGGTGACGATCGTGAATCTGGTGTCGGAGTACGGTGTTGCTGAGTACAGTTCTGTATGCAAAAATGTCGACGACTCGGATTGTTCATGCCTAAAGCCCGAGCCCGCCGCTTGCCCCGTATGAGGATATCCCAACAATAGCATTTGCCATTCCCATTTCATGTACCCCCTGTGTCGACGTCGTACCACATACGTCGGGAAGGGTGCTGTAGGCTTTTCTTAGGCTAGACAATTCCGTGATGCGGTCGCCCCGGATGATGAAAAACAACGAGGTCGATCTAGACGCCGTGTTCTGGAGATAGCGTCTCCCTAGGTATGACTGGGTCAATCACATATACCTGGTCATTTCTCGGAAGGAGAAGGAACAAACGATTTAGCGAATCTTTGATACCTGAACCCGAGCGATGTCCACGGAACATTCGTTCGCTATTGCAAACTTAGTACAACATCCTCAATGGGAAGATTAGGCCGACTTCCTTCGTCAGCTGAGGGCGGGCCACTCGGTCCCCACATAACGCTAAGTGGTAAGCAATGGAACCTTGCGGATCTCAAACACACACAAGACTCACCGCACAGCATTGGAGTATCAGGCGATAGATACGGGACGACCCCACGATGGCCGTCTCGACGAGAAGGAGCCACCGTGTACGAAATTGACCTTTTATAACCGCGCCGAGACCTTCGGAGAGGAGGGCCGTGAGACCACAGCTATGGTGCCAATCGGTGGCTTCCAGTGAGGAGAGTCGCAAACGAGGCTTGAAAACGAGGAGGGAAAGGGAATATCGACATTGACCTTACCTTTGATGCCGCCGGGTCATAGTTAGCTCGTCAAATCCTCTATCCTTGATATGAACCTTAACTGAGTAAATACCGCTGAATCGCAGATATGAACATGGACAGCCAGAGGGCTGCTTAGATCCTGTCCAACATCTCCCGCAAGCCGAAGGAAGGCAACCTTGGCCTTAAAACTGTGACTGTGTCTCCGGGGAGCACACTATGGAGCCGACGGCAGGTAATGCTGGTCCTTGGCGTTGGTGTCATCAAGGGGAGGACGGGGTCTTTGCACAGAGGCATTCGGGCCCCAGAAATACTAACGTTTGATGAGTTCATCGCGCAAAGTGAGGCATGTAGTTGCCAAGGTGAAACGCCTGAGTATGAAAGCTCTTTATGGTCAAGGACGCTTGGATTGCTCGTCTTGTGCAAAATGGTTATCAGAGGGTATTTTGTAGACAGTCCAGAAGCCCAGTGGCCGAAAGTACCCACAGCGTTCCTGTTTGCAAATGGGGGTGACCGGTCTATGAAGGTCCCGCCAAATGATAGTCCGCTGTCACCCATGAAATACATACCGATCATCACGAGGGCGGTGTGGCCCTCCCCCTCCCTTAATTCGTCGAAGACTTCCAACGATGCCACTACGTGCAGTTGGGTGTGTCGTCCAACCGCGGATCACCGCACGACACATATCTCTGTCAAAGAAGCCGACCCATCTATGCCGTCCAGGTGTCCGGCAACTCAAGCACGTCCCCTTCGTTGTTGCAAAAAGATGGGCAGCAAAGCGGGGTGATGGATGAGCTTGTTCTCTTCATAAAACGTAGGTCAGAGTAAAGGACCAGAGGACATGGAATTACGTCGCTTGCGGCTCACCAGTACCATTGTTGACCGATTGTTTCTAGGAACCTTTGTGTCACAAGTGTGCCAAAGGCTACACTCCACGTCAGGTAGGGTCCCTCATGCCAACGATTCATGTATGAACCTCGTTCCTGAGAATGAATTAGAGGTCAATTTCAAACCGAATCGGATGGAGCCAGCAAACCGCCCTCAACAACGCCTTGGAGAACCAAAATCGCGGACGTTGGGTCGTGGGATCGATCTTGTTTGCTACTCGAGCTTCAAGAGCCTTCGACAGAGATGTGGCGGTTGCGGAACTTGCATTGTGCATAGGGGACCTGAAAAAAGTCATATGTCTACACTCCCAACGGAGAGATCGCAAGTTCCGAATCCAATATTCCATGATAGTTCCTTGTGCTTCGCGCGTTTCATCGCTGGTCATTGTCGTCATCAAGCTTGTGTTCTGGTGATTTTGCCGTCTTGAAGAAAACGCGAGTCCACCGTCATAGACCATGGATCAAATCGACACTCTCCGGCGATGAGTCAAGCGGTTTTGACAATGGGAAAACTTGGAGATGAAGTTGAAGGTTGGACGGGATACTGAAATTGAGTGGAGTGACGGCAGTCCCGGAGTAGATGATAGAGGTAAGTGTATGTGGTCGGTACTGGAGAGAAATGACAGGAAATGACTTTGCGTTGTTGTATCGGACGGATGGCGGCAAGACGGCGGGCATCACAGAACAGCACCTTACCAACAACGCAGGCGACGCATAGCCACGTGGGAATCACGCAAGGAACCCTTTCAGTCTCTTTTCTATGCATTGATGTTTCTATTGTGATCCCATTCAAACATTTTTTTGATGCGCCTGTCGTCAAGATTTAGTGGAGATTGGAGACAGCGGAGATCTCTCAGACGGACCAATGTAACAATGTCGTCCATTCTGCGCGCTGTTCAGGAAGAATTTGCAGGAAGAATGAGGCAAGAAAGGATAACGTACAAGAGATGGCGGGTGTGAATGGGTCTGTTTACTGACTGGCAAATACGTATGAAGTTACTGATACTTTTTGCAAGGATGTCGATGAGACATTTTGGAAACCAAGACAGTACGTACGAGATGAACCAATGATACAGACGGGAGGCCGATGAGATGTGAAAGAGGGGAAGAGATAAATAGATACTAATACTGGGTATAAGGTAGAAAAGAACAAGGATATAGCACCGAGCAGCGACTTGCGAGTACAGAGAGCGAGGGGGAGCGCAGGACATTCCATCTGCAGATGGCTAGAGACTTCAAAGACCTAATGAGCATAGGACCATCGGTTAGTGGCGCTGAGTTCCGGGTACGAATGTCGGACTCACAGCAGTTCTATTTGTAAGCGAGAAAATAGGCTGAAAGCGCAGGGAGGTCGTTGGAGCCAGCATCCGCGTACCCTTGACGGCGAGATCCATTGTACTTGAGAACGACGACAGCGCCACACCAAGCTTTGGGAGCTGACCCAGAAGTGATGTTGTATATCGACCGATTGACGGGTGAATTTTTTTGTAGCGCAGTCGGAGAGTACCACAAGTGAAGGGGGAATCGCAAGGCTTCACCGTTCAATCCCTGTGTAAGCACAATGCCCTCGGAAACACCATCCGGGAAGTAGGATTGAACGATTGGAATGGGACACATTCCACCATGAGAGGAGCGCGAGGCTGGGCGACAATTGACGGTGATGATACGTGGACGTTCTGGCATTGGAATAAGTCTTCAGCACGCAAGAAACACGGGAATTTCGACTCGCCTTCCTCAGGCGCGAAAAGGATTGCAGAGACGCTGATATATTGAGGCTCAGCTGGGGGAGGCGTAGCGATCATATTGACACCATAGCTGGTACTGGTGTTGTGAGCTGCTGGTACACACTCTTTACGGTGCCTCGGCCAGTCCTATTTCGGGGAGCCCTTGAGGATATGACGAGGCAAGAAAAAAAGTATCACGCACCGATTGCAGATGTTCTGGGCAACAATACCATGCCCCTTGACAGCGACTGCACCACATAGAGGTTGGATTACAACACACCGTGCAAGGGTGATTTATGACTTGCATTCCTTGCATATCGAGTGGCGGAAAAAAGTCGAGAATGAGGATATCAGAGGATGATGGACAAGACCATTAGCGCTCTTATATAAGTTCGTCGCATGTTGAAAAGATGTTGGATGGACAAACCGTTTCAGGCTCTACCCAGTCACAACAAATCTCGATCATTTTTTGTTCGGAGCAGCCTATCAGGCACATGAGAAACATGATGAAAAAAAATAAATAAAATAAAAATAAAAAATGGCACCGACGGTGACAAAGACTTCCTGGTCGGAATCATGGCGCGAAGAGTCGTAGAAGCGAAAAATAGAGGAGTTGCCTGGATTTGCTCCGTCATGAAAGGGGATTTGATTCATGCAATAAAAGGCAACAACGAAGGGAAGCACCGTTATTTGGGGCTGATAGTGATGGTGACGGAATGAGATGGGAGTAAGTAGGGACCTACCGTTGTACATAATTTTACACCAAATTCTAAGTCAAAATTTTCGTCAGATTCCCAAAATAGGTAGTTACGAGACGGGACCCCGAAACTGCTACGGCCTCCACGATGTTCACACCCCCACACTGTATACGTATCAGGCGAAGTACCAGGAAGTGACGAGGCTCCGTTTCACAATAGAGAACGGAACTGCAGAGACGCGTAGGATTGGATTGGTAGGAACCCGTGGCAGCGCGACCCTTTATATTTCCATGGATCACAAACCTAAGACCTTGCAGCACCGACGTCCGTTAATTTCCCGAGTGAAGTGAACAATGGAACCTTTGTTCCGGTCATCCGATATCCAAAGACTTGATTGGGAGCAGTAAGTAGGTGTGCACTTACCAATGGACCCCTCAGGGAGAGGGATCACCTACAGATTGCCTACGGAACCGACGCTCTCTGGGTCCCTTCTTGACAGTGAAAATTGGTTGGAGTTCCGGCGTCCGATGATTCTCAGGTGTGATTAGTGAAGTAGCCGTAGCAGATCATCATCTCTGACTTTAAACCGGTTGAAGGAACAGAGCAATCCATCTGGTTGGGAACACGAAACCGACATTCCCAGGCCACGATGGCTGGCAACGCACCAACGTCTATTTGGAAGAGGTTTGCAGATCATCCCTGTAACCCCTTGGCACAACCGACCTCCATACCCAGAGAATGCATTCTTCCAGCCGATATCAATGTTCATGGACGTTGGTTCTGACTCCTAAGGTTCGCGTGTGACAAGGAACAAGAGTCACGGGTGCATCAGTTGTCACGTTATCTGGCGTGACGTGGTTGTACTTCTCAGCAGACCACTCATTGTCGACAAACAACCTCTCCGAGCGTCCACTTCTTCCTAGATAATGGCAGCTGCTTCAGTTGTGTCCGATAGTGAGCGGGAAGAAACCCCTGCTCAAGGACGGAATAAAAGGGGAAAAGACAAGGATGAGGTGGAAGAGATTGAAGATGAGGAAGAGGGCGAGGACGACGAGGAGTATGAGATAGAGGCGATTCTGAATCACAAGAAGGGAAAATTCGAAAGCGTACGTGACAAATTATCTTTGCGACACACTGAAACACTCAACACACGCGCAATGTAGGGTAAAATGGCCTATTTTGTCAAGTGGAAAGGATATGATAATCCCAAGGACAACACTTGGGTACGCGAGTCGGATGCTGAGTGCGTTTGAATGAACCAAACTAGTTTTGGCGTATCAACTGCTTATCCTCTTTAGGAACGCGAAGGAACTCATTGACGAATATTGGGAGAAGAAGAGTCGAAAAGAGAACGGTTCGGTCGCGCGGAAGGGTCGTAGATCAACAGCAGCAGAAACCCCAGAACCTTCTATCTCCACCAAAAAACGTGCTCGAAGACCACTTTCTGAGGACGAGAAGCCCTCGGCATCTAAGAGACAAAAACAACGGGACGATGGGACGGAGAACAGCGAGCCGGAAGATGTTGAGATGGACGACGGTACAGTGAAAATCAGGGACGCGAAATTCATGCACAAGTTCAACCACCTGGAATCTTGGGAAGACATCATACGAGAGATAGACACAGTGGAGCATACCCCGATGGATGGCTCGAACCTGACTGTGTATATACGATTGTGAGTTTGCTTTGCTACGACTGTTACCACCAAACTCACGCGTTCGTTCTGTCAGGATGAAAAAAGAAGGAGGCGACCGTGTCAAGTTACCTTCCGCGACCTGTAACAAGAAGTTTCCCCAAAAGGTTGGTTCTTCCGGGCGTTTTGAGAATACTACTCTCAATTGTCATCCGACAGATGATCAAGTTCTACGAGGGAAATCTCAAGTGGAAGGAGACTGAAATGGACGACGACGCGTAGTGAGGTCCGCACTGGGCTCGCTTGACTCGGATGCGGCATGTTTCGTCAGAACACTCATTTTTGCCTGGTTTCTACCCTGCCACTGCGCAGTTGTACATATGTTTTCTATATTTTCCGGTATCTTGTCAGGTCCTGTGACCGTTCTGATTGTATGACAATCTAACTCCTGGCCTCGCGCCTTATTAGTCCGTCCTGCAGAAGCAGAAGTCCCTCTAACGAGTTGGAGGTATGTCGACCGCCGACTTCCCGCCTCAAATTCCCGTCAATTGCGACCGTCACTCGAAGAATTCTGCTCGAATGCGTTTCATTTGTCACTGGGTGGCGCCCTTCCCCTCTCGGTAAGGTGAAACCTAAAAGCCGTAGCAGTGCTTTCCTGTTGAGACTGTACATACTCGTCCAACCGGATTCATCATCTGCCACCCTCTCGACCCAGTCCTCCCATTTAGTCACGACTGAGCAATCTCGATTGACATCAAAGGGCCGTTTTTCCGCAGCTCCGAGGCGACGCACCTGTATCCTCTTGCAAACGATCAGCTTGTGCGCGTGTAGGTACGTGGTTTCGATGGTTTCCACAGCTATCCGGCCTGATAACCCCTAAAAGGGCATACTCTCTCTAGAGAATCATTCAGGTTGGATGTGCCTTTTGGCGCGCTTCCGTTTCCGTTGGGTACATGCATGTCTTCATCGTCGGGGCTCAGGGCCATCGGGATCGAATGTCTGGAAGAGCTGGGGTGAGTGCCTTACCGGTAAATCAGCTCAACAGGTCCTCAACGTTCAACCTCCCTATAGCTACTAGCTACGGTCAATGAATGACTGATCCGCTTTATGAATGCAGGTCCTGAATTCTGGGTACTTGGGCCTTGTCCCCTGGTCGGCGTTGGCAAGCATGCAGACTGCCAAACTCGCGTAGACCTTCTCGACTCAGCGTGTGTTGACATGTCTACAGCGTTGAATGTGCCAGCGCGTCCTTCCGGTTTTGGGGGCACTTGCTAGAAGGAATGGTGGCGTTCAGGCCTTGAGGAGTCTGCGGAGACACTGCAGGATGCGCTGGCTCTCTGGCTGTTCTGGGACATTGGATGCGTGGCCATGGAATGGAGATCGAGTCCTTTGAAGGCCCACCCCAGTGAAGGCTTTGTGGTCGCAAGACTCACGCTTCGCCCCCCTCTCCAATATTTTGAATACTTTCCAAGGACTACTGCTCGTCGAATGTATCTACAAACCGCACGTTCTACTACTCGGACAGTCCCCTTAAGTAAGGACCTGCAGTACGAGCGATGGAGAGCACCTTGGAGAGTCCCTATATGGCGTGCTCAGTGCCAGGATGCTCAATGAGCTTGTGAAAACGGCCGTGCGTCCCAGCGACTCGGGAGTTTTGCCCCCGGTGTAAATCCAAATCAAACTTTTGCGCGTGTCTCCTCCGGGAGAAAAGCATTCCTGAGGTTCAATCAATTGACTTCGTTGCTACGATCATACAGAACACCAACGTACCAATGTCGCCCTTCATTTGCAGTATCCTGATCATCTCTCCTGCCCGTTCAAGCTATCGTTTTCAATCATCAAGTGACTTTAACAAATTATAAACGTAGTCATTCCCGCTCAATGAGACTATCCAAAAATGGGCGTGCCGACCACTGACGTTGGAAGTCGGAGATGACCAACGGCTTCTACGATCGGTTTTCGGTTTTGGGTGCTCGTAATCTTTTTCAGGTTCACGAAAAGAATTTCACCAGGGTCTTTCTCGAATTTCGAACACAACTTGAAACGAATATTCAACAGTCCTTAGTCCCAATTATCTACAACGTAACAGTCGATACTAGAGGCGGTAAAATTCCGGAGGGTTTGTGAATGACTAACGTCTGACGCCCCCAGACGACCACGATCGCGACGAGCTTCTGGTACCCAACAAGAGGCACTTCCAGACAGACGAACAGGAACCAGATGATTGATGCAGCTGGAGGGTCGGGGTCGGGGTCGGGGTCTTGCCTTCCCGCGCATCAGCACGATCTACAGCCGGGGGCGATCCGAGGCTGCTCAGTGCGATGACCATTCAAAGGAAGCTGACTCTCGCTGAGTAACCATATGAGGATAGCCACTCGATATTGGCCGAATAATCCCCAGGCCTATGATTGAAATCTAGAGTTGCAGGGAACTTATCAGAAACACTTTTGTGCGCTAGCGAGTGGCAAGTGGCAACCCCAAGGGCCAACCGGAAATGAGAGCCAAGTTCGTGATAATAGAGTCGCACCAGGGACGCCGAAATCATGAATGACGGCGGAGCCTGATGATAGGGTCATGATAAGTAGAGGCAATTGTGTCGGCTTATTGAAATGATGCGAGTGGATCTTCATCCAGGCCTGAGGATGATACGTTTCGAGGGGGGAGGGAGTGGAGGCAGGCATTAACTTGTTAGCCGAATGGTAGTGATCTATCTGTACGTATTGGTCCAGGGATCGATGATTGATTGATGCTATTGAGTAAATAGAGTCGCTCAGAGGTAAACCGGGAGGCGCTGGTGGCCACGCCTTCCGAGGTCTTCGAACACATACCAAGAGCCAGGTCCGTCCCTGAGTATGTACTCCAAGGGTTCGTGCTCCAGAAGAGCTGGACGACCGCGACTGCCCCTTCAGCATCTTGAATGGTCGGTAACCTCGACCCGGGTTACCTAGTCGCTCGCTGTTGTCAGCTGGTGGGGGAGCCAATCAAGCCTCCTTCCATAGGAATGAGATTGGTGAATACGATCATCTGAGAATAAGTCCACGGTGGCTTTTGTGTAACTTTTCGTGAATCAACTCCGGGACATGCCGAATATAGTTCTCACGCCTCAAGTCCATTTGGATGCTCAGTTGGACGCACTGGCAGTGGGCTCCAGCCTCGCATTCTGCCGTACGAAATTACAGCACGACCTAGTCCATACCAGCTCCCAGCTCTGGAGAGTCTGGTTAGACCTTTGTTGTGATGTGATTGAGTATCGAGTGGTAAGGTCGGGGGCTGCCGTGGTGAGAAAGCCGGTATAGCAGTCGTGCAGCAAGGTCTGAGACACAAGTATTCGTGTATAGCAGCCTTCTGAGATATAGAAGAATATAGGCTAGGCGAGACCTCCCTCCACCGTGGTCTATAGCTCGCTCGGGCTCTATCGTTTTCCTAGCGCTTGAGTAGCGCGTATTCAGCGCATGTCTGGAGCCTTCATGGTCATCCATTTGTAAACGAAAAGGGGAAGAACCACGAAGTTACAGTTACAAAGTAAATTTCGATCGTCCCGAACGAGGTGAAGTGAATTTTGTGTCCTCAAAACTGAGGAAGGAGAGTAAGTGGGGTGTGATGGTGGTAGCCCTGTACAGTATATATACTCTAGAGATGCAAGTACATATAGTGCAGGTAAGTAATACTAGGTAATAAAAGGGCGATATGTACGGGATCCAAATTAAAGTGTATCTATATATTCCATATCCATGAAGTGTTTTTATAAAGAGAGGAAGTCCGCGTCCGCCTTTGAAAAAGAGAGCGTCGGAACTGGAACCATATGGGAGTAGAGCCTGTCGGACTCTACATACAGCCTACACATATCATCCGAGCTGATGACGGACATACATAAGTCAGAGAGAGAGAGGAACGGAAGAGAAAGCAGTGAGAGGCAAGCAAGAAAGCACATAAATCAGAGCTCTAGTGTAGATAAATCAATGACACCACTCGACGGAGGGTGCCCCATAGAAGATAGAAGGAAACCTGGGGTATCGAGGAGACCTTGCGGGGTCTATGAGGCATCCATCGAGGACGAGTCCGATGGAGCAGGTGATTCCGCCGCCTCCAACGATGCTAGGGTGTCCACTGCGAGTCGGATTTTTTCTTGTTCCCTCCGTACCCACGAGAATACGAAAGAGGACTGTATCTGGAGCTGGTTGGCCCACTCGTGTATGAGTCTTTGTGGGGGGAAGATGTTGCCACCGCAGTAAAAGAGGGTCAATAACGTTTGCTCGAGACGCCTCTTTTGCGCGTGATCCAGGTCTAGAAAGAGGGTAGGTAAATATAGTACGTTATACGTCGAAATGAAACGATTCGTACCCGTAATGCTCCGTGGTTCACTCGGAGTAGGCTCGGAATCGGAATCATCGTGGGACGGGGACTGGGGTACCGAGGAGACGGGTGATGACGACCCTGAACTCAGCTGGCCGGTACGTGCATAACGGAGGCCACAACTAGGTAACAAGGAATGTTGTTGGTCAAAAGCGAAAGAAAGGAAGGGGGCAGAGACGGTAAACTCACGCATTGCACAGGTCCTTGTTACCGCTGGGGCCCCTCCGCCATTCTGGGGTGGAGGTGGTCCGGCAGCAGACGCACGCAGAGCTGGGGGGAGTGGCGGAGTCTAGGGAAGATGCAACGAAGTTGCCCTTCCTGGCAAATCGAAGTCCACACCTGCATCGAAACGTGTTAGATATGATAAGGGGGCGCAAAGAGAGTAATGATAACTCACGCATTACACAAATCCTTCTCACCAGTGGGACCTTTCCTCCATTCCGGACTCGAAGTGGTCATGCAGTTACTACACATCTTTTCTGCACGTGTGGGGGTGAACGAGGCCTTGGACTCTCGGATCGACTTGACCATGACACGAGTGAAGTCGTAGCCTCCTTTCTTCTTGGAAGTTGCGTAACGCAACCCGCAGCTGGAAGGTGGGGAGAAGAGCCGGGTTTAGTGCGGGGATGGTGAGAACGAGGTAGACAGCGACCTACGCATTACAAAGGTCTTTGTTGCCACTGGGTCCTCTCCTCCACTCTGGACTTGAGGTTGCCTTACAGTTGGCACACATCAGCACTCCAGGAGGTTTGTCGCGAGGACCGCGACCTTTCTTACCACGGGAACCGTTGCGACGTTTGTACTGCGGTATCTCGAGGTGAGAAGGTTCCTCTTCCTTAATATCGTCCGCCATATCTGAATCGTAGTGACTCGGGGTATGTGAGTGTGATGGGTATCCAGCGGAAGGGGAAGAACGGGGAGAGGTGTGTTCAGAACCAGGTTCGGCTATACTGGAAGCTGACAGCGATTGTTTCAGAAAAGAGCGACTTGCTCGTCGTGGTATGGTCTCCATGTGAAAGAAAGAAGAAGTGACGA
Source organism: Marasmius sp. AFHP31 (assembly GCA_024721195.1). NCBI lineage: Eukaryota > Fungi > Basidiomycota > Agaricomycetes > Agaricales > Marasmiaceae > Marasmius > Marasmius sp. AFHP31. Next base: position 22,106 of record JANHQD010002036.1, read on the forward strand.
CTTGGAGAATCCGTTCCGAGTTGATGGATTAGGTCCAGAATGGTATCCTGCTCGACACGTCACGGTCAACCAAGTTCATCGGGAGGGTTACAATGCCACTCACCAAATTATTCTGTTCTAACAAGAATGACCGCGACAAAGATCCAGCAACTAGCAACCTAAGTGACCAGTTGGGAAGTAGAAAAGGGTAGAAAGAAGGGTAAAGACCGGAACGCAACGATGCAACGCGCGCAACACGGTTGTTGAAGAACACGTTGTTGGCCCGGGGCATGTGGACTACCCAATGCTTTGTCAGCATCCCACCGGTCAAAGCTGCAGAGTCCATTTGATTCCGCACAAGTCATCACACTGCAGCGCCTTGAACTCCAACCACCACCTTCTCCACCGTCACTATGTCTTCCGATATCAGAATATCTGGCACCGAATCTCTACGAGATGCATTATTGGTGCGCAAATTAACTCTTTTATCACTGTCGACGTTTCGTTCGAGCTCAATCAGCAAGCCAGAAAAAATTCTCTCCTCCATTAGACTCTTCACTCGTCCTGGCCCTTTTATCCGATCTAGAAGATGTGGAAAATCCGCCAAGGGAACAGGTTGACTCGATCTGTGCTACACTCGCTGAGCTCGCGCTCGACGCTGAACTATCGACCGAACAATTGTCATTCTCAGACCCCACAACCACTGACGACTTAGAGACGTTCAGTACGAGCAATACGTCACCTCCCACCTCCAGTGCTTCAGTGCCATCGGAATTAAGCTCTGCACTGGGATTTTTGCAAGCGGCCTTGCCTCATATCCCCATCGAACGCCTACGAGAGGCTATCAATGAACGAGGTGACGTCCATGACGTGGAGGAGATCGACATGTGGGAGATGATCGCTGGGATTCTAACGCAAGAATCTCTGCGAGAAATGGAGGAACGGGGACTCGATGGACTGGATGATGAGGACCGTGTTAGTCTCGATGACGATTGGGAGACCGTCCTGAACAAGAAACCCAAATTAGGGGTCAAAACCAAGGCCAAAAAGCAGTCGAAGACAAAATTCGCGATAGCCGATATTCGACAACAGCAGCAGATACAACAACGGCCCCTTTCAGCGACATCCAGCACTTCTCCATTCTCCTCTTCTCCATTTGCCGCCGATCCTTGGACCCAAATCCAATCGATATCCTCCCACCTTTCCACTTTACTCCCACCTCATCCCCCTTCTTTCTTCCAGCCTTATTTCCACTCACCTACCTACCCGACGCCATACCTTGCCATGTGTGCGGCCTTAGAGGCCATCGTCAAAGCTCAGTCACCCTCCTCAACCTCGTCAAAACCGCCGTCTTCGTCTTCTTCAGACACAAGCTCATTTCCTGGCCTTTCCTATGATCCCGTTTCTTTGATAACGTTGCTCGACATCCTCCTTCCCAATACTTCCTTGGACCCCTCCTCTCCATCCGCCGTACATCACATGCACTCCCGTTTCGTAGCAGATGTAGAACTGGCCCTGACCGCGACTCAAGGCCGGTGCGACGATGCTTTGGACCTGATGAACCTTCTACAGGCACTGGCGGAGGACTGCGACACAGGGTCTCTAGAAATGGGAGTTTATCATACTGGAGAGGCGAAGAGCCTCCGAGGAAACAGTCAAAGTCAACCCACTAGCCCAGTCATGCGGAAGGCGAAACCTGCCGCTACCGTTTCACTGCCCGACGGGCCACCGCCCGTACCACCACCACCTCAGCTTAACAAAACAACCTCTTCGGGCTCAAAAAGTGGCAACAAGCCCAGCCCTTACCAGTGGCAAGCCGTACACTCGCGTAAATCACCTAGGAGGCAACAGACGCTTCCCAAGTCTTCCCATGTACCGACATATGCCAGAGACGTTAATGGGATGAAAACCAGACCCCAAATAAAGACCAATATACGAGGAACTGGCAATGGCATCGGGAAGGGTGGCAAGGGTGACGTCGGGGAACTGTCAGATAGGATTCAGGATAGTTTGAGGAAGAGGAACGAGATGTTGCGGGAGGCATCTAGAATGTGGCAGCGAGGCAATAAGAAAACGAGAGGAGGGGAAGTGGCATTATATTTTGCAGAGAGGGTTGGTTGCTCATTTCCCCCGATGATCATTGTGCGAATGATCGCTCACCCTTGACTTTACTAGGCGAGAGAGTTTCAGGAGATGGCCAGAAAGGATTCGTTGGACGTTGCGCGGCTAACGGTCGAATCCAAGAGGTCCGTGATTCTTATCCGGCTTTGCCACGACGTCAGCCTTAGAGCTAACCCATCAATTTCAGATTAGCTCAAGGCGGTGATCCCAACACGATAGACCTTCATGGTACTACCGTCGTTGAAGGTATACAGATTGCCAAAGAAACGCTTCAGGCAATGCGTTGCACCTCCAACAATAACCTAAAGATTATCACTGGAAGGGGGAATCACTCTGCTGGACAGGTCAGCGTGCTCAAACCTGCTGTACGTAAGGCACTAGTCGAGGATGGATGGGTTGTTAGCTCCTGGGATGCGGGGTTGATTGTCAGGGGAAGGGGCTAGCCTCGTGTGTATTCACGTCCCGCAATAGCGGGGCGACCATCGTTTTCGAACGCTGCTACGCCTGCACACTTTAACTCACACTGGTTCTCTTATCTTATTTCTCATTTATTCCTCTTCGATCTGTATCGATTATCGACGCGACTTGTTGTATCCATATCGTGCTCTCACGGACTCGATTTGTTTGTTTGATGTAGACCCCTCAGGCAAGCCTTGAACGAGCCTCCCTTTTCATATTTCGTTCGTTCAGTAAAACGCCTTAGACTTTTCCGGACTTCGTATATACGCTCCAACCAACTGCGAAGTGATCTGTATCCACTGTGACGCACTAGTGATCTATGATCGGACTTAGGATTGCAAACCAGAAACGTGGGCGACGGCGCGGTTCAAACATTCCAAACGCCCAAACTTGTCGACCATTGCGACTTTGATACGTCCAATACGAGTATTGTAAATTCGATGCCCCTCAATTTGCGACCTCCACGCAATTTCGCCTCCTGTTAGCAGAGCTAATCGCCGCTAGGTCACAAGAATGGGTGTCTCCGTTCACCTTGCCGGCTTCAGGGACTACTTGAGGTCTGTTCAGTATTTTTTCTATGTTGTTAACACGCGGCGACCTCTGGCTCTAATCAATACTTAGGGTTCGTTCGACCAATCATTCCGTTCATTGATACTGCAAAAGATAGCGACGAACTCATTCGTGGATTGATTCCGGGTGTGAACCTGACCTGCCCGTGCAATACAGTCCTCCTCATCCGGACTTCCATGCCGCAATACCCTGAAATACCCTTGTAATCTTCAAAGGGGTCCGCATCGAACGGGGCGACACCAAATCTATATGACAGCCTGACAGCTGATAGATTTTCGTTCCTTGTATTGCGGGGTTCTCGGTGGCTTTTAATCATTATAAGTCACCGTCTGACACCAACACCAGACTATAGACGCGGGATCATAGGATTTTGGCTTTGAAAGCCTGGGCGTGACTGGGCAGTGAGTGTTTTCAACTCATTTCTTCCGGGAACCTTGTGAGCGACCCCTGGGCCCTGGGCCTTTAGCTTGGCCGACAACACAGGTGCGCCACTTCTTGTTACTGAGTATAAGTCCCCTGCCATGTCAGGACGGGTGCTATAGGACAGTTAGCAAGAATAATGTTTGCTATACTCTGGCGATATGGAATCTGGCTAATGGTTCTCAGGAAGGCCGAGGCGAAAGAGATGCGAATAGGTCGTCCGAGTGGGGTTCGGTCGGGCCATAGGCAAGTACAGGTTTCCAGTACCGAGTCCCCTGGAGGGCCAGCTCTCGTTCAGACGTCAGACTCAGCAGTCGGCGCCACAGGGCATTCAGCACGTGCGCGGGATTCCACATACACCCTCAGAATCAACTCAAAAGCAAACGTCTGTGGGGAAGAAAGGACTGCAGATTGAGATAGCAAATTAGATGGCATATCCCGTACTCCAAATCCGCGGTTGTCAGCAAAGGATAGACTCGCCATGTTCGTCTGTTCCGGGTACAGCGCCCCCGAACATCCGCAACGAGTGCAAAAAGAGTCATGCTTGCTTCGGCTCCAGTTCACACAAAGCCAGAGACATCCCAGGAGACCTTGCATGGACAGATTCTTGATGGTCTGATCGGCGGTCTCGATTGAAAGCAATAGCTCTATCTGCGGACGGTATGTGTATTAACGGCCTTCAGAAGATGCGACTTGCTATATCTGGATGAACAAGCTTTTAGCCTTCCGTATCCCGGAAGTGAATCTTAGGAGTTCGGAATGCCATGACGTTTTGGTGTCTGTTGCGATGCACATATGTCCTAACATTTTTGCATTCATTCACAAGGCATCTTGGTATGGAAAGAAATGACCGCTTGCGCACCTCGTTAGCCCGTTTTATCCATTGATTGCAGCCGCTTCACAGTACAGTCGTTATCTGTCACTTCTGCGTGCTATTCAACTGGGACAACGGTGCTAAGCCCGAACCATTTACCTGTCCTTCAAACCCAACGGCAAGACCTTCTTCAATGTTTCCTCTACACTTTCATTTTCTCTCTGTTCCGTAACCAACTTCGCATCGACAACTGACCAATTTGGTGACGGCGTTTCCTTGACATGGGAGAAATCCTTTACCTCCACATCCACTCCCAAAGGAAACGTAAATGCGATTTTGCTGGACTCTTCGATAACCGGATTGAGGGGAGATTGCGTCTCGAATACAACGATCACGCTCGATGCCTGATGGAGGCGGAACTGATGGCATGTACCTGTGAATACGATGGCGGAGTTCTGAATGTCGTGGAGGATGGCGCTTCCCACTTGAATGTCGGGAAGACGGACGATAGAATCACGAATGGAATGGAGATGGATGCCCGAGAGCGGTGGCTTGGATGAGAGATCAAGATAGGTGCGATTTACGTCGCTGATGGTATTGGTGTCAACGGGTATGGAGATAACAGAGGGTGTCGATGTTACGGGGGTCGTTGTAACTGCCGCAGATGACGATGCAGGTTTCGCTCTCCTCTTAAAAGCAAATTTGGGCTTCTCCTTGGCTTCATCCGCAAGGAGGACCCTCAGCTGATCGAGTTGAATCTGGCAATTTCGCTGATCAAAAGCCGGTAGCCATTCGTTCGCTTCGTTCAGCTGTTTAGATAGGTCGAGTAGCTCCTCCTGTGCTTCGTTACGTTTCCCTTGTGAAGCTTTCTCCTCGATAGAAGCTTTGGACGCGTTGAATTGGGAGAGAAATGTCTGCGAGAATCCCCATCGCGACTCATCAGAACTGGACATGATGAAAGTTGAGAGAGAAATGTCATCGTTCCCACGTTGCACCTGTCCTCACGACCGCCATCCTCTTTGTACAGGCTCCATCCAGTCAACATTGGACCGGCAGCAGTCTGCATAAACGACCACTCAAATCAAAAGCTCGCAAGCACATTTTAGCCGAGCAAACTACCCGCTTCCAGTTGTGACTGGTAAGTACGTCGGGGCTTGTTCAGAACTGGCCCTGGCCCTAACTTCGATTGTACTGTCACGAGTAAATATGGACATTACAGTAAGATTTCCATTTGCATGACTCTGAGTGATGACCCCGCTGACTTTCTTTCGATACCGCTCTGAGCCTACAACGACCCTGAGGCCAAGTAGGTTCCCTCAGTTTGGCAATTAAGCATTTAAGGCTGAAAGGCGAGAATGGCGGTTCGTAGTGAAACACGCGCTATCTTTTGTCGCGTAGTATAGGGGTGTACTGGACTCATGTTTACATCTGCCTTAATGGTTACTAGTAAGTCTTCATGCCAGTCTGCGATGCATTCGAACCTCTAGTGGTTTCGCTCAAGGTGGCATTCTTATAGTTGTCTCAGTGATCGAAAAAAACTTCTTCGATGGTCGCCTTCTGTTGAGTGATCAACAAGTTGGTTCGATAAACCTGAGCTCGTGCTACCATCTATAACTCCACTTCAAGAGGATGATTGGGTTGAGTCTCGGTCGCAAACAACAGAAACGCTGGTCCCGAGAAATCCAAAAGCTCCCGCAGTCCTTGAGGCGACCGTAAGAGGTGGTAACGTCCCTGCACGTTTATGAAGCCTTGACACATATCTCAATTGACGTTGTTGCTCGTGTAGGAGACCCTGCTCGTTCGGGTTCCGTTGAACCCCTTCATATATATAACTTTGAAAATCCAGGTTTTCAACCAACCCGCACCGTGCCAATCACGAAAGGTCAGGCATATACCACCCCGCATGCTCGTACAGAGGGCAAACGCTGCGGAGTATAAACCCACGGCAAATGATATACACCTCAGGTGCTCGTCAATCATCTGTGTGTCTCCTCCATAGCTCACAATAACCTTGTTCAGAAACTCAGTCTACTATCCCGTGGAATATCTTTCCATGTCCCTATGCGGTGCTGCCCTCTTAATCATCACTTGTTTTTATATCCATCCCGTATCCCGACCCATGCTGGACCGTGTTAGCTTCAGGCTACTCTTTTACGCTTTATGCGGAACGTAAGGTACCCACACAGAAGTCCTGTCTGCAATCCTGACCGTCAAGCCCAGGCTTCTGTTCGGCATATCAGTTATTGTACTGGAGATCCGACTACCAGAAACAAGCCATACTCACAACGTTTGCAATTTTGCTTCCTCTGTATTCATCGTGAGTATCAAGTTACTCCTCGTCCTCACTCGTGATTATAACTGTCGGTTTTCAAGTTCGGATCGCATGGGTCAAGTTTCTTATTGTTCTGTATCGGGCTTAATCTTCAGTCAGTCTCATCTTTGTGCTCGCTTCTTGCAGTGGGTCTAAGATAATCTAGGTTGGTAATGGTCCATGGAGTTGACGGGCGGAAGATGGAAAAGTACTATGTGGGTGGGAGTCTGGCAATCGCCGCCATACTAGGCGTGTTGAATATGGGGACCAAACCATGGAGGTACGTTATCATGTTCTTGTCTTCTGTCTGCAATCACTGGAGGCTGCGCTCTATAAAGGTACAGCCCCGAGATCAAGATGTGTACTGCAGTAGCCAAATCTGATCCCGCGGAGTCTTTGATGTGGTCGGTGAGCGCAGCGAGGGTGTTTTTTTTTGCGAAGAAGTAGGCTGAAAAAACACCTACAGGTAGCCCTGATTTACTTCTGGAATTTGTCTGTGATGGCTGGAGAGATCATTGTATTCACCTCAGTTCTCACGTACATGATTCGTCTCAAAGTATGACTCCCACACTTTGGCAAAACAAAATGTCCCTAATGTATGGATCGCGTATAGGTCTTCGATGAGGGCTTCAGACGGAGACAAACTCGTTTCAATGACAGTTCGAAACTCTCAGCATCCCGCCAATACCCTAAACCCAGAGGTCCCAAGCAATATCGAAATATTGTTTTGAGAATCTCACTTTACCCGCTCTTCTGTTGCATCACAGCGGGAATTGCATCCATCCTGCATCTGTCCCTGGTCAAGACGGGATTACAAGATCGCACCGTGCGTCATTAATGCCCCTCTCTGATATTTGCACTGAAGTCACCGTCGTCAGTCTTTCCTACTTCACTTTGTAGGTAGGTCCCACCTATTATAATCGAGTTTACGACGTCAGAGTGCACTAATCGGACCTCGCCTGGTAGGTCGGACAGTCTACGTATCTCGCGGTACGCTTTACGCGTTAGTCGCTTCCATGGATCCGGTAGGTTTTGTTCCTCACTAGAGAGAGATTGTGAAATCTACAAAACATTCTATCTCAACTTAGGCCATCACGCGGGCTGTCAAGTCGCTCTATCGACATTATACACGAGAAACGACTAACCCGACCCGTAGACAAGACAACGGAAATGGCATTATTGCTGGAAATTGTCAAAAACGGGAACACGGTCGTGAGGTGGAGCTAGTGGAATCAAGTCTTCTGGGGAGAAGCACCGTCTCTAGTGGATCGAGACACGCTGCTGACGGCTCCTGCAGCGGTATCATGCTCCCGCCGAGGCCAGAACCAGCCTTCAGCCATCCGATGGCGACGGTGAGCTATCCACAGTACAGCACGTCTGACGGGAAAGCGACGGAAAGAGTTCTCGAAAACTCAGAATTCGTAAGAGGTTTATGATAGGCTTAGAGCTACGAGTTGAATCTGTATCAATAATAGTGTATTTCTAGTTTCGTAGTTGCAGCATACCCGGGCGCTAGTATATTATTCCCCCGTAATCATCCACCCAGTGTTGATAGTGGTAATACGATGAGGCGAAGCCCAAACATACTGACCGTCAACTAGGTCTTAGTTGTTGGACCTGTCAGACCATTACTTCGGGCCAGCAGCTGGTCATTCGTAAATTAGTCCGTTGACGGAATGAATTGAACGAACCCGCAGTCAACATCGAAATGGGGCCAGCTCAACCTCGGCTTCAACCTCAGGATGGTGGAGGCTGAACGGATGAACTTGAGTAGGGTGACATTCTCAAAGGACACAGAAGACAAGTCCACCGTATGTTTTTGTGCTCTGATCGTGTCTCCAGAAGACGCGACAGACCGCCGACAGTGCATATAGAATTTAGATCATTACTCTGCCACCGTGTACATATTTTGTTTCCCGCTGAATGACGTGTCATTCGTTCAGCTCTCTCCGTCAGTCTCCAGAACGGACAATTCTGATCATCGACAGGCTGACCTATCGCATTCGCATCAAACGGGGCCTCTGAGTGAAGTGGCCGAATAAAATTAAGCTATCACCAGTAAATTGCCGGGCCTACTATGCGACCGGAGATTGAGCGTGTGGTCGAGGCGAAGCAGATAGGTAATGTTCGGTAGAAAATCAGAAGAACATAACAGCAGAAATACTTGCGATACCGACGGGGACTCCCAGGACTCTGAGATTTTTCGCCCACCTCGGAGACAATCCCACACAACCGTATCTATGGAATAACACAGCCCGGTGTCGGGAAGCGTTCCGTCCAGCTAGTCGACTTTTGGGTTCCCGAGCTCTTCAGAATCTCGATCATTCGCTTTCTGGTAAGTCAAGTCATGAAAGCTGGGTTGTTCCTACTAAAAGGTCGTAATTTGTGGCACGTCGGTCTTGCTCAACTCCGCACGTATGTAAGTTGAGATCAGACCTCAAAGCTGGCGCTACTACTATATGGCAGCCCATGCGCTATATCGTGTATGCGTACGTGTCAGACGTGTCCATATGCAACATTTCTATACGTCTAAGGATGCTGAACGTGAGCGCTGGGACGCCAGAGAGAAAATCTATACAGTGTCTTCCGTTTTCGTCTGAAGACCTGCGTCCATCCGCGTGGGTCCTTGAATTCACCGCAGTACTTGGGTTCGTTGAGCACCACATTCTACCCCCGCCCAATCACACCACTTGATTGAGTATAAACCCATAAACGGCCGTTCAAGAAGAGCCACCCTCGCCAAGGCCCATCAAGGCGATTGTCCACCGCCTCTGGCAATCAAAGGTCCCGCAGTGGTATAAATAAGTATGTATTCGTTACATACTATCTGCACATGCACACACCGCCGATTCATCTTCAGCCTGTACAGGCACTTTGACGCTAGGCAACTTCGAGCCAGGGTGAGTTGTCGATCGTTCCAAAACGGGAAGTTTTATTCCCTTATTTGGAACACCGTACCCAATGAATCAAACGACGCAAGTGATATACCCACGGTGAACGTGTAATATATTTGACGATCCGCCCTCTCCTCGTAGTTCGAAAACAAACGGAACACAATATAAAAACTCAACAGCTTCATGACGGCGCCATCACGGATAACGTTGTGGTGGGACCCCTGCCAGTGCGATTTCTGATATTCCTTTTTTTCTTGAAATGACTATTGAACTTTCGTGTCCAAACCCATTATCAGAAATTGACTCCGAATTCCTTACGGGGAGTCGGGGCTGCTGTGATGGGCTGCACTCGGCGCGTACTCATCGGGCTTGCGGTTGGTGCCGCTCCCGAAATAACAAGAATGCATGGTGATGTTGACCGTGTTTGAACTCTCAAAACGCATCCATGAAATTCGGGAAAACTACATTCCAGTGGCTCAGGTTACGCGCTCATTGGAACAACCTTCGGCCACCGAAAAGCCCACGCGACGATCGGCAAGGAACGGTGTTACCCACGTTAGGTATGAATCGAAAAGAGGACTGATGGCGAACGCTGAAAAAGCCCAGAACGTAAGGAACACATATGTAGTACAACTATAGACTATAGTAATTCCGGGTATACTACGTCAAACGCAGCGACAGAGGTGATGTATAATGAATGAAGGGGAGGAAACGAGGGACAACCATGGCAGGAGAAAACGAGGAACCAAATGCTTAAGGGATCTTATGAAGGGGCAACGCCCGGTACTGTTAGCTCGACAACAACACAAAAGGAGAAATTAGAACGGGAAGGAAGACTGGAAGGAAGGTATGGTGGGTGATAGAAACAATAACGAATGCGAACACCGAGGTGTGGATAAAATAGCTATTCAGTCAACCGTAAGAGAAAAAAAGCATTCGAGGAATAAGAGAAACAAAGGGGTAAATCCTTGGGCCTTAACGCCCAGACGCACCTTAGACAGACACACTACATCACAATTGTACAGACCTAGACCCAAGGCAGAGCCATCACCAAGCTTCAAGCCTTCGGCTTCAACAGCAGTGGGTCGTCCGATAGCTCAGCGTCCTCATCGATATCCATCGCATCAGCAGCCACGAGGCGCGACTTCGACTTTCCCTTTCCGAGGGCCATGCCACTCCGTGACCCGCCGCGTCGGTCTCGAGGCCCTGTCCCTCGTTCCCTGACACCCGTCATATGCGGGCTGTCCGGTGACATGTGAGCGAAGAAGTCCAATGGGTCTGGTGATGACCGAGGCCCATCTCCATGGTCATGGCCCCCGTCCCCAATTCCAGCGCAGGGCCTGCCATCCACAACCCCATCATCCATTTCAACGTCACTGGCGCCGATTTCTCCACTGCGCGGGTTCGCGACAGGTGGGAGCGCAGGCGCTTTGACCACAGTTCCACTTCTTGCACGGTGCAACATTCCAGTTCCTGGAAGCGGCAAACTAGCCAACTTGGCGCCGACCGTATTCGCCAAGGCTGCAATACTACCACTCCTCGATCTACGAACAGGTGGAGCGTTAGCAAGTGGAGGACCTTGGGCACCAGCTTCGCCGACCGACGGCAAAGTAGGGGGTATTTGGATACTGCCACTCCTCGTCCTCCTCGCCCCGAACAGGCCAGTTCCGGCATTCGAACCATTAGGGGCTACTTTGTCACGCTCAGATGTAGCAGAGGCGGCGGTCGCCAGCACAACTGTCCCGCTACGCGTGCGGCGTGGAGGTAGACTGGAAGTGGAAACTGTAGTAGGCATAGCGTGGTTGCCAGAGGCCAACCCATCAGTGACTGTTCCCACACCCGGGTTTTCCACTTTTCCAGAAACGACTGTTCCGCTCCTCGTTCGTCTAAAGACACCAGAGATAACGGGGAGAGCCGGGGCAAGAGCAGGTTTGTAGCTTGTCGCTGCCACGACGGTACCGCTTCTAGTTCTTCTGGCGAGGGCTGGTGGTGGGGCAGCGACGGCAGCAGTAACAGGGTTGCTTGCAGTGGCCAGGCTCAAAGGGAGGTCGTCGCTATCGCCCAGCGAACGCGTTCTCACTATTGTCGCATGGGGTATCTCTGCCCGGGTGAACGGGGGTGTACCTGGAATGTGGGATCCGGACGGTGATCGCTGCTTGCTCCCTTCAACTGTGGTCTCGTCATCTGCTGAGGCAGAAGGTACTACGTGTCAAATAAGTTCAATCTCCTGAATACCGGACCATACAACTCACCAATGATCAGCGAATCGAATATACTCTCCAACGCACTCTCCGAATCCTCCACATCTGCCATTTCGACATCTTTTTTGTTCTTTACGTCGCGCATATACCCACGTTTTCGAGCCGGAGCTCTCCAGTCACGAGTATCGGGGGCTGATATCAGAGAGTCCTCGACCCAAGGGGATCTTTGGCTGTCGTTCTCGTCGTCTTCAGAGTCCTCAGCTGATGGCGTGGCATAACCGCTTCCATCACTAGACCTAGCCCTTGTTCGAGATGCGAATTTGAGGCTTTGGAAGATCGAGTCACCGTGAGTCCCATTACGAGCCTTCCCTTGAGCCATATCCTCGTCCGAGTCCGTCCGAGTCCGTGTCCGTGTCCGAAACAACATCTCTAGGGTCTCGGGAAAGAGGTATCAATGCCGATGAGACCGATCCTCCTAGCATTGAGCGATGGGAAGCCTGGGCCTGAGCCTGAGCGATGGAGGGAGGATTGAACAAGGAAGGAAGTTTAAAGGGGGTAGATTCGTCACGAATACCAGTAAAAAAGCCGTCCTGACGGGGAGAACCTTCATAGGTGAGACTGCGATTATAGTCATACAACGAGAGCTGAGAAGGAGGTCTGTTGAAGTTGATAGAATGATTTGGGTCCCTCTGAAAGCCGAATCCCGCTCTCTCTTGCTCGTTGAAATCCTGGGCAAGTCCACCACCGCCACTGTCACTGAGACCAAGATCTACAGCTGACGCGTTATTGTTTTGAACAAGCTTCCACTCGGATCTACGAGGAGGTGTAGGAGCAGATGGACGACGTGCTTTGATTGGTGATTCTTGAATCCGTGCGATACCGGTGCCTAAACCAAGGACATTTGGGTCGTAGCCAGTGTTAGAAAGACCACGCTTGCCAGTCTTCGCGTTCCTATCAAGTTCATCATCGACGTCGATGCCACCCGGGGCTGGAGAGGAGGGAATAAATGGACTTTCTAGAGCGCGAGAACTCCCCTTTTGACTCTTGTTCTTGCCGTATTTTTTCTTGTTGAACCTTTCCTTCGCGAATGGGCTCTTGCCAGCATTCTCCTTCAGGCTGGTAGAGCTGATCTTCCTAGCTGTTCTCGGTAGCGGTGAGAAATCGGAAGGTGAAATGGGTTCACCGACGGAAGAAGGAAGCTTGTAGACTTCGGATTGAGACTGTGATGTTGGGTGAGGTGTTTCGTAGGAATGAGAAGGGAATTTGGATTGAAGCGGTTGAGGCCTTCGAATTTTTGGTTTCTTGGATGTAGCATCATTCTGTGGATCGTTTGAAATGTTGCGTTTGAGTTTGCTCGTCGACATCGTGGTAGATGGAGGAAGGGGAATGCGTGGGAAGGCTCTCACAGGTGACCTACATGAGCCCACAATCTCAGTCGAACTGGGTCTTCATTCACGCCACAATCTACAGGCAAGATAGCCTTTGCGATATCAAAATTCATATTCTCCATAATTTTACGAGCACACATCACGGTCTGTCATGCGAAGGACTACTGTTTTCCTCAACCAGCTGAGAGCCTCGACCACCTACTTAGAACTTAATCCGGCAAGGACCTCGAAGACTAGACTCAAACTGAAGGTGTTGGTTGGAGCGGACTGCTTCGTCGCTGTGCGTGAACATTGGCAGGCAAGATGTGATAGTTAAGCCAGGTCCTTCCCTGCCGCAGATTGAGGGTAGGATGGGACCTAAACGGCGTTGTGAATCGTTAATCAGGAGTGTTAAGTCGCGAACAGCTCACCTGGTCTCGTGTTCACTCAAAAACAAACAAGTCGGTAATCTCACCATCGAGTTCCTTGTAATTCTCTACTCTTCGAATCTGAGTGAACCCGTTCCTGGTCAGGACCGCCCGACTGCCAAGGTTGCCCTGGAACAAAGTAGCCTTGATTTTACAGGCATTCATACGAGGGATGGCCCACTGTGTCAACAGGGTGGATAGAGCACTCGTCATAACCCCTCTTCCCTGATAGGCAGGAGATAGGTAATCTGGAAGGAAAGGATTATTAGCAGGCCACCCATCGACAGTACAGCCGAGAAACAACGTACAACCAACCTGGAAAAGTATGGCTTGCTCTCCCGTCGGCCGCAAGTTATTCTCTTCAAGCAATCTCTGCCGTTCTTCTTGGTCCATGATATCAGCCCAGTTTGACCTGGAGATACCTATGTCGCCAATGAACTCGCAGGTGCCATCTGCCTTCAAGTCCATGATATGTCTAAACGGACAACCGTCGACCCAGGCATTTAACGGTTCCTGCAGCAATGTCGCCGAACTTTTCTTCACTCCATTGATCCAATCTTCGGCTCTTTTGGTTGTGTAAAAAGACGTGGAACCTTGAACCCACTTCAAGACCCCAGGATCGTTCATAATCCGAACACTGGAGTCCACGTCGTCTAGACTGGGGGTGGCGATGACAAGATTCGTATGAGGTTCTGGCAAGCGGATGAAAGGTCGGTCAAAGAGACCTTCGGGCTTTGACATTCGACAGTCACTGAGCAATGCGAGTTGAGGTACTGAGCCCGAGCACGATCAACACAACGAGCTAGTCTCCCAAAGGCAGACTATAGTGAACGCGGCACCCGTTCAGATATAACAACGAGCGGACGGCAAACTTTAGCCTCTATGGGAAAGTAGCTATTTCAGGTGAGATATTTACATTCGATTCAGTGCAGGTTGGATTTACATACCACCACGAAAGTCGAAGCTATGGTCTTTTTTTTTCAAAGATCCAGTGACAGTTCTGTGAACTTGGGAAGGGAAGCCAAAGGGAAATACATCAAATCAGAAACAGGATGTTATTGGCTGTCAGGAAACGCCGGATTGCCGGGCGGCAAAAATGACCTCTATCCCGCGCTTATTCTGCGCCTGTTCTGCACCTCTCAAAGCTCAAAGACCCGTCTTGTAGGTCAAGACGCAAAACAACATGGTCTCGGAACCGTCAAGTGACTCAGATGAATATACGGAGGCCGCGAACAATCGGAAGGTAATAGCTCTTCTTCCAATCTTCGCTGTTGACGTCCGAATGAACTTTCTTTCTTGAGCAGTCTCGAGCACGAAAGAAATCCCAAAGCAAAAGAAGAAAACTCGACGAGGGGCGATATGTTGCGAAAAAGGGCACGCCTACCGTCTCTTTTGAACCTCTTTTTCAAATGGCGCATCATATGGCTGAAAGTGAGGATGAAGACTGCTCGTTCGAGGAGCTCATCGATCCATTGTTGGAGGAGTATCTTCAAGAGAGGAACACGAATCTCACAGTTCTAAGCACTGACGATGTATGGCAATATCTGGAATTTGTCTGTTACTGAATTCGTTAAGGAGAATTCACTTTGAAGGGTACTGGAAGTTCGCTGCGTCGGATGACGCGTGCGGAAGTCGTCTCTTTCGAGAACAATCTATCTCAAGATAGTCATGGGACAGGCTACCTGGAGGCTATAGCGCTCAGAAAACTTGGGGTTGAAAGGGTGCGTGATGGCTATCGCCTCCGAGAATCTCGATTGAACTTGCCTTGAAGCAACGCCGTCGAGCCAATGTACAAGAACGACTCGACCAAGCTTTGATCTCAACATCAACTTTCTTTACAAACGAGGAGCTTCTCAGCCAACCTGAAATGAAGGTGTCAGAAAACGCGGAAAAATCAAACATAATGGATCGTTTGACACTGGTCCATTGCACCTCGTACGAGAGGAGTTTTCTATCACGGTTACATGGATCCGGCCCTGCTGCTTCAAACCTAATCTCAGTCGATTGGTCTACACGAACGCCCTGGATGAACTTAATGGATGAAATACGTGAGCATTACCGACTATCTCAGTACGTCAGATGTTGCCTGCCATTCTATGATGTCTAATCTGTTACACACTTATTTTCCAGTAGTACTGGAAAAAATCATCCAATAGAAGAGTGCGCACCCATCACATATGCGACACTACAGGCTGTGCATCTAGACCAGGCGCACGACCTTTTAGAGCGCTCTTTCTGGAGCGGAATCAACGGTACGGGGGGGTCTTATTCTATACGCATCAACCATTGAAACGTACTTGTTCATCCCAGTGGCTGATTCGCTTGATTATTCTCCCGAAAAATGCACTGTAGTCGCGCTATACAAGAAGCTCGTCGTCGGAGTCGCCATCCTCAGTTCCCCTCGAGAGACTTACATAACTTACCTGGCTGTCAAAAGTGGCTGGGACAACTCCCAGATTGCTACGTGCGTCTACTAGGTTTCTCGGTTCCGCTTGACGCTGGCAGGCTAACAATTGAACAACGACCGACACCCTGCTACATCAGGTGGATGCTTTTTCATCTCATAAAATTAAATCCTGGGAAGGACATCACGCTACATGTCTCTGCTAATAATCCGGCCATGGTAAGCCTCTTCATAACTCCGTGACGAAAGAGGCTGAGGGTAAATCATGTAACAGCTCCTGTACAACCGCTTTGGGTTCAAGGCAGAGGAGTTCATAACTGGATTCTACGATGCTTATGTCGACCCTCAGTCCCCCGCTTCTAAAAATGCGATTCGATTGAGGCTTCGACAGCTCTGACCTCCCCGTTTCCGATGTTCCCCCGCTTGAATTTCGCCACTATGACGTTTTTACGTCCATTTCGTCGGGGTCGACTTGCCACCGCGAGCGCCTTGGCGCTTCATGCCGACTTGAACACATCAGCAGATTGAAGATGTCCCCCACCTACAGTACCTCCCGGTGGCTATTTACCCGCCTTCAGGCCCCCACCCTTCTATATACCCCCATCTGGCTAGTCCGAGGCGGCCTAGCAACAGTCGGTGATTATCGACGGGAGGGAAAGCCTGGGGCGCGCTTTGGATCTATGGAGCAGTGCTACGCATCAAGCACCTGGTCATCTTATTGGCTCCATTGATATCTCTCTAGCATTGGTGCGCCGGGGTATGTTCAAAAGCCCATACGACTTGATACCTTGGGCCTCGAAAATGGCTAGTGTAGTTCGTACCCTAATCTTATTGCTATATGATTTTGAAACACTGATGGACATTGGGAAAGCTGATGACTGGACAGACTTTCCGCCGATGCAAGTGGAGCCGGCGTTTCTGACATGGTCCTGCGCATGTAACAGTCACCCCCCTCCGTGCAAGTTCCGAGCAAAAAAGAAGGAAAAAGCAAAAGAATGATTCGACGAATTTGAGGGTGTCTGGAGTCCTGGCCCTACGACAGTCGACCGCTACATACTAGGTAATACTACAATAATGCGATGATTTTTGTGGATAGCTGACTACTTATTTAGTCCTAGAATGTTATGCATATTGTATCCTGTAATATCTTGAACAGGAATGAAACATCTCGGCACCATTGAGCGCCATTCCTCACTCCGTTTACTCATGCATGCTCTGATGAATGCCACGGGCTCGCAGTAGCAATAGAGATGACTCTAGGTCTAACAATCACTGGCCTGCCTCCTTCAGCGCTGGATTCCCCTTCGGGATCCATCCTCGAGGACCTCCCCATCGTGGGGAACCTACGACCTTCGTCAACCTCGCGAGAAGCAACGGCAGTGTCGTAGAACCAGTCACTCTTCCCTCCCAGGCTTTTGCGTCTTCCGATGCACCGTTTCTTGACTGCCCTGGTCTCCTCGCAACGGGCTGTATCGATTGCCTGCGTCGACATCGGTCCCGCGAATCCCAGCGCCGGACGCGAGACATGTTCTTTCATCTTGCCGCTCATACTAGCAACCGTGTGGCTTCGTGGGCGACCCATGGTCTTAGCCACAGCTGTCTTCTTGGTTATATTCGTTTCCGGTGCGAACTCGACGCGAGGACGAGCCTCCCGCCCCTTGGTGGGACATTTCTTCTTGGCGTCCTCCTCCTGAAGCGCCAAGGGCTTATACTCGTTCTGCGACCTCTCCAAAACATCCTGAACCTTCTTTCCCCAGTCCTCCAACTCATAGAGCTTGTGAAGCATCATTTTGAACGTGAATGGGTATTGTTTGCCATCGAGAGGGAAAGCTTCCGATGAAGGTTCTTCCTCTGAGTCAGAATCGAAGGCGTTGGCGCTGCTACTGCCAGGTGCTACCGAGACGGTCTTTCTCCGGGTGCGTGTGGCAGGCTTTGGTCGTAGTTGAGTACGCGTCCGAGCTTTCACAAGGGTGACGAGGTTTCGGAAAACTGGCTCTAAGTCTTCCGGTACGGGAACCGGTTGGGAGTCATCGTTATTAGTCGTAGTGGACTTGCGACGTGATGTGAGCTGATCGAAGAGCTCGAAGAGATGAGCAAAGTCGGAGGTCTTGCTTTTGGTGGAGGACATCATCGAAAGAGGACGCGGAGGACGGTGGACGTCGAAGAGTGGTCGTAGACCGCCCTTTATGTAGGAGCCCGGCAACTACCTTTCTGCTTGGACCGACTCATAATGAAAAGTGGCATATGCAGTTGTGCGCTATAGTTCTCCGTTTTAGGTGTGCCGCCGCCATTCGTTCATTGTTCTGTGGTCGCGCTGTGGTCACCCGGTGATCGATCGCATTCCATTGTCAAGGCGCACTGTGACTTGGCCACTGATGTTTGCAGGGTAGCATACTTAGTAGCATCTGGTTGAGCCGTTGTGGTCTTTCACTCACGTAGTCTCCGAGAACTCGGGGCCAGTGCATGAGTCTTGGTGGTAGTATCGGCTCAAGACGAGGGACAGAATGCGCCTTCAGTCAAGTGGCAGCGAACGACAACGAGGACACTAAATTCACTTCTCGAAAAGTAAGGGAGAATACGCAGCCATCATCAGAACGAGGTCCAGCGTCCTTAATTGGAATCATGCATACAGGGGGTATTGGTACGAGGATATTGGTGTAACGAGTAGCAAGCAATCAAACGAGAGCAAAAACAGGAGCATCGCGATCTGGTCCAAAGCAGCAGAAAAAGGAATAATGAGCAAACCACTTAATCAACTCGCCTCCGAAGCACCCCGCCGTCCTGCTGAACATCAAAATGCACGCGTCCATCCGAGTCTCCGACTGCTTGGCCTTCCCGCTTCGATCTGAGATTGAAGTACGAGTTCCAGCTGACCTGCCTAATCGATGGTAGAATAGAGACCAGGACGGTACTAGCAGCATCCTCTCGCGCGCGTGTGGTCAGGCTGTAGAGGTCTTGACATTTGTTGCATTTCTCGGGACTGACAGGCTGACCGCTCTTGCAGCAAGGTATATGGTTCCACCATAACTCCTCGTCCGAGAGGTAGACTCCGAGATGCAGGTATTCCAGGCTCTTAAGCTTCTGTAGGGCTTGTCCGAAGGCAATCTGCAGGGAGCGACGTCAATATCGACGGAGATAAATTGGGCGACCATATCATCTTGAAAACGTACGGCTAAACCCTCAGGCGTCGAGAACATGTAAGGAATCGGAGCATGGTATGAGCAAGAAAGAAGTTCCTCGAAGCAGCACCAGCATATATCTGTCATGTTGTATTTGTCTACGCGATCCGCGGCACTGAGACGGAGATCCGAGATTAGAGGAAAGGAGTCTGATATCAAGCGAAGCAATGTGATGTCGATACGCGGCAAAAAGGTGAGGTTGAGCTCTCGAAGAGATGAAGCGCAGTGAAGCTTCTTGAAGATGACGGTAACACAAGTATGCTGGGTTGAAGGTCCCTCTTCTTCGAAGCTAAGGTTGAGCTTGCGTAGATTTACGAGATCTGAGAGGTTTGCAGACTCGGTAGTGATCATTCCTGAGTCTGCGGTGAGAGACCTATGGGATAAACATGGCGTCAGATGAAACCTTCCTGACTATCAAGTGACCGCATATACTCACTTGATTTCGACGAGGCCACAATCTCCGCCGTTTCTTATTCCATGTCTTCTAGCAAGTTTGAATATCCAGTTCCAGTGTTTCTTGGATCGTAAAACAACATGTTCGAGAAACCTCCGCATGAAAATTCGACGAAAATGGACCGAAGCAACGGAGAAAGACGAGACAGACAAAAACGAATTGTTTCCTTGAGCAGCAGCTGTCAATGCTAGCTCCACGATCCTATCTATAATCTCGGTGGGAAGAGTGAGCGAAGACTGTTTCCGGCGGTAAGTGGGGGAATCGACTGCAGTGACGAGAATTGAAGGTGGTCGACGAGTGTTGCTCCTTCGTGGGGCAGTTTGAGTTTGACTCCGCGTCCTTGAGAGTGTCCTGAGCATTGTAATTAAGCGAGGCTGAAGGTATGTAACGAGCGAGTGAGCGCTATTGAACGAGCAACGTCCTGCAAGGTTGCGGAGTGAAGTCAACCTTACAGCCCTGGGAAAGTTATGTCCGAGGACACTATCCGGACCGCTGGAAAAGATGGTCCGGATACTCAGACTGCCACGCTATTCCCGGTGCCCAGAGTCACTGGCGCTCTCGAGTTACCCTTCAACTTGCATGAATGTCCATCTTCCTAGTGCGAGTAAAGGGCTGCATCTACATATCTCTAGGCTAACGGACGTAATGTTACCTGGGAAGATCCTTCTGGCATACTTAGTCTATCACAAGTCTATCAGCAATCCGTCTGCATCAGTGATCACAAAACTCCGAGGATTGATGAAGACTCCAGTCTCGAATGAGGACCAGGTGTTCATGATTCGACTCGGATTGGATTAGAAAAGAAGTGTCCGTGGCTTCAATCACTGGACTGCCATAGTGGGAATCGACACGGTGATTTGTAGGCCAGAGATGAATGATTCCTAGACAAAGGATGGCGAGCTCGTGGAACTCGAAGAATGTTTATAAGGCATACAGACGAGGAGTGCTTGAGAGTCATCGGCTCATTAGAGAAATACCGGCTACTAGCTAGATGACACTGTGGCGGGTCCTGTCGGGGAGGGTCTCGGAGGTCCGAGGGCCCGCGCTCTGTAGTTGACAGAAATGGAGTGTCTAATAGCAGCGAAACTGGAATAAGACTTGACGGAGATAGATACTAGTCTCAGAACTCAAGGCCTCAAGTGTGTCTGGGAGTACCCGCAGCCTTTCGAGCTCTCAAGTCCAGGGGCCATATATGATATGGTTCAGGGATTGGGGTGTGAGAATTTCTGATTTCAGTGTGGCGTCAAACTCTTCAGAGCATTTGAGTCCCAGGTCTATAGTTGGAGTTGGAGAAAACTCCCCAAACTCGGCTCGAGACTTATATGTAGCTAATAATCGGGTTCACCCAGTTTCTGCTCAAGCTCAACTCCAGCCTGCGGGATTCTAAGCGCTATTTCTGGGTACGATGACATAGTAGTATTTGAGGCGCGAGGCCATCTTCTGCTCCCTTTTCCGCATAAATTGCTGCTGAGGTTGTGCTACTTTCTAAACCCGAGCCCCGCATTCAAGGACCCTGGTGGACAATCTCTATTACATCAACACTGTACTGACGGCCGAAAATCTATGGAGCTGAGCTTCTCCGGAAGCTAGACACTGATTCGGATATTGAGGTACCTTCCTTAGGATAACCCGCTGAGGCAGACAGCTCTGAAGTGTTTTCCTAGCTTTTACCTCTGTAAAACCCGTGAAAAAAAAAACATTGCTCAGCACTACGAGCAGGATGTAGGGCACTGGAACTCCAAGTTGACATTGAGCCTTCGGCCGGAAATTTGCCTCCCGCCTTCGAAGTTTGAAGCTACTCGGCGATTCCTCCCGCAGTCTCTGACTATAGTTGAAGTTATTATCCAAGAAAAGCAAATAACAGGCATGTAATAAGCCTGAAGCCAGTCTTTAGTACATCGGAGGGTGAAGCTGGAGTCATCATCGTGTGAATAATTTGTACAGGCTGCCGGTGTCGGAGGTGGCAGAACGTATGACTAAGCAAATTCGGCTGTACCTCACAGCGACTCCGAGCACAAGTCGCACACACCACCTTCAACACCGGCAGAAAACGAGCGACCTCCCTTTCCTTTCCGACCCCAAAGACTCTTAATTGAGCTCTTTCATCTTTTCTACACTCGGTCTGAGCGGGCTTGGTACACATGCAGGAAGCTGCAGAGGGATTTGAAGGTCCGTTCTTCTCAACATTGGAAATCGTCAAGGCACTTCCGCTGAATGCATTCACAGACACATGTCGTATCTGCAGTGCTCCCGCTGAACCTGATCAGCCTCTATTTCATCCTTGTAAATGCTCTGGAACGATACGATACATTCATCAGGACTGGTTTGTGCTGTTTTTCTCGTTCAAGTGCAGGCGTGTTCACAGGGTTTCCAACTTCGATAGCTTGACGACATGGCTCTCTCACAGCAAAAAGAAGACTTGCGATGTCTGTAAACATCCATACTCATTCACAAAAGGTGCAGCTTTCTTAGCCTTGAACACGTTTTATGTGACTAAAATGGGCGTTCTTCCAACAGTCTACGCGCCTGATATGCCCTCAACACTCCCTCCTTTCTTGATGATGCGACAGCTCGCTAAACAGTCGTTCTTCGCAATCATTTTTGGGCTGAGGGCTTTTGTGGTAGCAATAATATGGCTAGCGATCGTTCCTCTCATTACAGTGTGGTCGTGGAGGATGTACTTTTCGCTGGGAGATAATGCGTGCGTCTCTGTTTGTTTTGCGCCCTCACAGGACCATGACTCAATCTTACTTTCAGTGCTTGGTGGATCAGTGACCGCCCGCGCCCAGCTCTGCCGCCCGAAGGAAATACAGGAAGTCTTGTGAGCATGGGTCCTTTCCAGTATCACGTCATTGCGAAGGCCAAAGAAGAAGTCGAACGCGCTGCCCAAACAGCCGCAACACCATTTCCACGTCCAGAACCTCCCTTCTCCGATGAAGATGTTCCACTTGTATCTTGGGTTCTCAATCACCCGGTTTGGCTATCCGTATCCTCAGATATCTTCACGGGCCAAATTATCGCCTCACTTGTCGTTTTGACTTTTGTGGCGATATTCCTTCTTCGAGAATGGATTGCACAAAACGCGCGACCAGGTGTGTTCGATGATGAGGTCGCTGTGAACCAGGATAACGGTGTCTTGGATGTCCCACGTCCCCAGGAACCTGCCCAGCGCCAGCAGAATGATGTTGGTGCACGCCTGGCGTTAGCTCAAAGACAGCTGGAAGCAATGCGGGCGCTTGATGCAATGCTTGCTGGACGTGACGAAGAAGTTGCAGATTTTGATCCCAACAGAAGGAGAGATGTGGACGAATTGGATCGCTTCGCTGAACTGCGCGCTAGGAGAAGACAAAGGAACGCGACTAATGGACCTGGTGATATAATTCCGGAACGTGACGTCAAGCAAGAGAGGATACGGAGAAGAAATTTTGCGCGACGATTACATGCGGCGAGGCAAAGTGGTGCCCGAAGAAGACACGAAATGGGTGGATTGCCGAATGCGCCTGGAGCCCAGTTGAACCCAGCAGACTTGCCGTCCTTACCCTCTCCTGATATACCGCCTGTTGAGGATTTCCAGTCCGATGCTTCGGGTCGGCCACCGTCATCCTCTTCAACACCAGTGGCGGCCTCTTCCACGCCTCCGCCGCCGCCGGCTACATTCTTCCCTGACGTGACACTTGAACGCCCAACAGGCTCGATCCCCTTCTCCTTTGTGTTCCCTCCTCCTGGTCAACCAATCCCGTCTTCATCAACTTCCAATCAAACGGACACCAGTAATAACTCCCCACCTAGCTATGCAGGACCGACCTTCACTGCGCTTCCGCCTTCCTCTACTACCTTCCAAGAAGAGGAAGATGATCCCTTCCCAACGACATTTCGCCAACATCCATTACCCCCTACCATTTCACACATGCCTAACCCAGTCATTCGCAGACCCCCCATGCCTTCGACTGTAACGCCGATTTCAGGACCATCTACCCCCTCAGGAAAGACAGCAAAGACTCCTTTGGCTTCGCCAAGCCTGGCTACATACAGAGCACCCGAGGATTTGAATGTGGACGACGAATATTTTGGAAGAAATGCCACTGCGGAAGCAGGGCCTTCGATGTTGAATGGTACGCGTGTTGAGGATGATGATGAGCTGGGAGTGAATTCGGAGGGCTTTGATCACTTCTTCAAGGACGAAGGTGCGGTTTCTGATAGTGTGGACGAGGAAACATTGGCGGGAGATGAGCACGATGGAGAGCGGATGTCACCTGTTGGTACACTTGAGGAGTCTGAAAGCGAGACAGAGGATGAGGATGAGGAGGATGAGGATGAGGAAGGTTTCGTGAGAATACATCACATTGGCGGGGAGCTCGCGCAAGAGGTCCTAGAGGAACTGGATGCCGAACATGATGAAGACGACGATGAGGATGAGGATGAGGACGCCGATGGTGCTAATGCGCCTTGGGACGTCGGGGAGGATGACCGACTTGTCCCTCGAAATGAGCAGGTCGTAGCGGGTGTTGCTGATGACGCAGACGATGCCCGTCCGCAAGATGTAGCTGGTCAAGGCGATCCTATAGCGGGTGAGCTCAATGATGATTTGGAGGGGGGCGTTGAGGATGATATGGATGGTGCGATGGAGGCCATTGGACTGAGAGGTCCGGTGTATGGCGTTTTCCAGAATGTGAGTTTGATCTATTCTCGATTTGTGGCGCGCCAGACACTGAATTATGCACAGGCCGCACTCATGATTTTCTTGCTTGATACGGCTATAGGAGTTGGGATATGTCTACCATTCACTATTGGAAAGACATCGGCCTTACTTTCTGTGAGTTTTCGATACATCCGTTGGAGTTTTCTTTACTGACAACAGCACGAAAGCTTGACCCCACCCGCGTCTTTCACCTTGCACATCTACCAATTCGAGCCATTCGTCTCATAACAGATCCCGTTGTCGATGGCGTTATGTTTCTGATCAGTCATTTCGTGGTACCTCCATACATGCGCATGGGCCGGTTTCTCTGGAATCTCCTAATGACTGTGACCTTCTCGTTGATCAGAGTGGCTCTGGGTCAAGGGCGCGCCGATTCTGCGAAAGAGGCTTGTGTCTCGACTGTGAGTCCATTGTCTGCTACCTCCTAACGAAGCACTCGCTAATACCAACAAAAGTTCGACTTTATATTAGATGCGACAAATCGTACTATGGAGTTTTTCTCGTCTAAAACTGTCGAGGAAGTAGTTCTTCCAACACCAGCTCCGACATCCTCCTGGCTTGACCGCACTATGCCTGTCGTTATGGACACCATTGAGCCCTACTTCGCACCTATTGGAAAGGAGGTTAGAGTTGGGTCATCTGAGTTACTTGACGGGTGGAAGCAGTTCGCAACTGGGGATGGTCCCAGTGAAAGAATCTTCTCGGTGGTTCTGGGATACGTCATGGTTGCGCTGGGACTTGGTATATACCTCAACGTCTTGACCGTCGGGAATGTCAGGTCGGCGGGAAGGGCGGTCAGGGTTGCTGTTCGTCAACAACTTCTTGTTCTCAAGGTACGCATCTATCACCAATGCTCTTGATTGTGGCTGAGAAATCCCCTTTTCTATAGGTTGCGACTTTCATCTTCATAGAACTTGTGGTATTCCCATTCGGGTGCGGTCTTGTTTTGGACTTGTGCACGATTTGGTTATTCCCTGAAGCCAACCTCGCGTCGAGAGCCGTCTTCTTCTATCAAGCGCCGCTGACTGCGATGTTCTACCACTGGATTGCTGGGACTATGTTCATGTGAGTATCCTCTCCTCGCACCGTAGACGTTTCTGTAACCTCTGGCTGTTTTAGGTACTCCTTCGCCGTCCTTCTTTCGGGCTGTCGGAGCGTTATGCGCCCAGGCGCTATGTGGTTCATTAAAGATCCTCAGGACCAGAACTCGCACCCGATTCGTGATATCCTTGATCGACCAACCTTCGTTCAGCTGAGAAAGATCTTCATCAGCGGAATCATGTATTCGTTCGTCGTTGCGATAACGGTCGGCAGTATAGCTGGACTGCTACTTCTTGGTTCGAGGTCTATCATGCCATTCAGGTGGAAGAACAGGTGTGTTTTCGTCCCCTACGATGTGACATTTGGAGTTGCTGATATCGTTACTTAGGGAGCCGCTGTCAAACGTGCCTATCGACCTCCTTTTCTTGCATTTCGTACTACCATACACAATGGTCTACTTCCGTCCACGAAAAGCTCTGAAGAAGATCGCGACCGTGGTATGGAAATACTTGGCCGCACGGCTAAGATTAACTTCATATTTCTTTGGTGGACGATATGCTGCCGAAGAGTACACGCCAAGAACGTGGAACTTCAACGTATTTCGGGCACGTACTCATCATGACGCAGTGTTAGCTGATTATGATGGGACGTTCAGGCGGGTACCCCATACGGACCACCTGGCTTTACCGAGGGATATGCGCGCGACCGTTGCTGTCAACGCGACGGGTCAACCAGTGGACGATGCTGCAAAGCTCTTGATGGCTCAGCAGGACGGAGAAACACTGAGGGCCAAGCGAAACGTTCAGGAAGATTATACCATTGTATACATCCCGCCGCACTTCCGATACCGTATCATCTGGTTCATCACCTTGTTGTGGATCGTCGGAGCTTTGTGTCTTGGGCTCAGCGTTTCGATTCCTATTCTTCTTGGACGGGCCTTCTTCAGGTTATTCACGCCGAAGGAGGTGCATGACGGATACTCTGTCATTGCTGGTTTCTACTTGCTTTGGGGATGCTATGTTATTGGACGGTCGATCGACAAGGTGGACAAACGGCGCCAAAGAGTTGACCATGGAGGACCCAGAGCCCCGTTGTGGGTTGTTGTTGTCAAACATGGCATGGTCTGGATGGCGAAGTCGAGCTATATGGTATTTGCTTTGGGCGTTGTTGTTCCTGTTCTCATCGCCATCGTTGCGGATCTCTACATGATCATACCCATCCGGTTGTTCTTAGAACCTGATTGGGTTCCTCGTATTCGGGTGGTGGATTCGTGGGCTTTGGGATTGTTGTATATGAGGATTGTTCTACGGGTTACGCGCGTACATCCCGAACATCAAATTGCTCGGGGGATTCATCAGGTTTGTGATCTTCTTGTCGGGACCTGTGTTGTAGCTAACGCCCTTGATTAGGTCAAACAAAATGGATGGACAAATCCTGATCCTGTTTCTGCAACTAAAGATGTCATTCTTCCTCTGCTTGGCGGGCTGGTCGGGATGATTTTGCTACCAGGTGTATTGTTCAGAGGAGTGCAATACCTAATCCCCTCCATTGCATTCGACAGCCGGTTCATGTGTACGTCTTGTTTTTCGAGCTCTGCTTTACCGATCCTTATCTTCTGGCTTTCAGTCACCCATGTCTATCCTGGAATCTTCGTGGTGACAGCCTTGGCGCGCTCGTCCCTCTTGTTGCATGACGGGCTTGCCTCGTGGTCACAGTCGGTCAGGGACAAGGAGTTCTTGGTGGAGATGAGATTGAAGAACCACGAACCCGAGCCTCTGCCCCCGCAAGAGGTTGAAACACCCGAGGCGACGCTTGAAGAACCTCAAGACGTGATTGATGCTCCCGCACAACTAGATGAGATCGCTGGTGAAGTTTCCGACTAGAATAGTTAGTGAGCGAGGAACTTTTACTGTATTGTATACCTATCTTTATAATGGATCGGGAGCGACCATAGCAATTCAATATTCAATCCACACACGGAGTTCCAACAATAGGTCATAGAATACAACGAATGCGGTGCTATGAGACCAGGGGGTGCTGGGTGTTTCGGTTTGTAGAGGACGACCGCCCAGTAAAGAGAGTGTAGTAAGGTAGCAGCAGTGTGCGATATTGAAAGCAAGTAAGAGAACGTGTACAGCAATTGGAACAACAAAGATTTTCTGCCCGCAGCACGAAACGGTAGTATAAGCCCTACGCCTTCGACAGACGTGTTCAACACGTCACTCAGCAACTAGAGACGCGTTACCGCCTTCGAGTCGAGGGGCATACCTGGAGTAGAGCATGGGTCAGCACTGCAGTGGTTCGACACAACTGAATTAGGACGCACCAGAGGGATCGATTCCATTCGCCGCGAGGATTCGGTTGTGCCTGATGAGACGAGCCTGGTCGAATCTGTGAAGAAGAACGATAGTCAGCAACATTATTCAGTATTGAGTCCCAGTGAAACAACCTCGCTACAATATACATGCGGGGGAAGTAGTGTAATGAGACTCACCCGACCCTCATTTCCCTCATGATAGACTCAACTTCTCTGACACCCTGTTCATCCAGTCCCGCTCTCGAGTCCCCAGCTAGTATATTCGCAGATTCGATGTCGAAATTCGAGGACGTGAGACCAGCTGCCGCCTGACTCGAGAACGTAGACAATTGCGTATAGCCCTGTCGTCGAGGCATCCGAGGCAAGCGGTTGGTGAGAGCGGCTGGGAGAGGCATTGCAGGGAGGAACGGCTTGTAGAAACGGTGAATTAAAATGAGAATAAGGAAGATGAAAGTAAGGATGGAGAGGTAGAATATCATTGTGACCTTTGGCGAGAGTTGAATGAGTTTACGTTGTTCGTTTGTGCCAGGGTCGTGCGCGCGTTGGACTCGGATTGACCGGCCCTCAAGTACTCACTGCCTCGCTCGGCCTCGAGGGGTCCAGCCACCTTACAGGAGCTCGCAGTTGATGATACTCGTTAAGTATAGTCTGAGCCAACACAAAACCAATGAAATAAGCAATAAATACCCAGAAGGATCATAAGGTTGTATAATGACAGCAAAAATGGCAACGCTAGCGAAAATATTGACGGAAAGGGGTGAGGGAATGAACGAATATACTACTTAAGCTCGGAAATCTACGCGCGAGAAAAGACAGTTTGAATGATGGGCAGAATGAACAAGATTGGAATGGGATCATGTGAGTGTAATGTAAGTATGATTGCAAAAAAAGTTCCAGGGATATCAAGAGCCGGACAGAGGGGTAAAGCAAGCATTCGAGTATGGAATAAACACGATTAAGACAATCACAACTCTTCACCTTCCGCGCCCACACCAGCAACCTTGAACGCCTGTTCAACCTGCTCCTTGCTCTTCCCAATGAAAGGGACCTGCGCAGCACCTTCCAACTCTTCCTTCACAGGCGGCGGCGAGATGGGTAAGATCTGTACCGGTTCCTCTTCCTCTACCTTCTTCTCAGGTACCACTACTTCAGGCTCAGGCTCGGGGCCTTGAACAGCTTCTTTTCCTTTATTCTCGAGTTCCTTCGCTCTCCAGTCCCAACCCAGCACCAGAAGGTCCAATTCTTGGCCTAATGAATCAAGTGCAAATAGCAAAGGATCCATGTCTTGAACTTCGCCCTCGGCGTTTACAGGAGGACGTTTGGATTCCAGATTCGACCCATACGTGCCCACCAACTTGATAAACGCCTCTGGGAGGGCACCCGGATGTTCGTTCTGCGTCGGGTTCTGGATGTATCGGATGTTCTTGTCAAAGTGTTCAGCGGCTGTTGCAACGAACCATTGAGTAAGGAAGCACCAAGATGTAAGGATAAAAGGTACCCACCTCTCATCAAGTCATGATATCTCTGCCAGTCTTCGTATGTCACGTCCTCCAGCCACGCGTAATCCATCCCGATATCGGATTGTGCACGATCAGTAAGCCCCTTGACCTCTCGATTGAGCCGGAGGCACTGAGAAGGTTTAGGTAGATCACATCAGTCTCGGTGCGAACGACGTAGCATGGTCGACTAACCTCATTGGCCTCAATGTCTTTGACACTTCGGAACCACTGATGTACCTTCTGCTGCATATCCGCAACCTTTTCCTGGAATCTATCCTTGACTTTGTTCACCAGTTGCTCGAGCTTGGTCAGTTTCTTCTTCTTCTCCTCATCTAGATCATCAACCCGCATCAGGACTCTATCCACACAAGAAAACACCAGAGACATACCACTCGCTTTACTGGCATCAATCGCAGTCTCGCGTTTGACCCAGCCCTCAACACCGCTCAACAGCCTCTCTCCCTCCTTCTCCAACGCATCGAGCATCTTGTTGATACGAACACCATCGATATCCGTCAAAGCCTTAATATCGATCTTCGAGTCCACAACGGCAACTAACGCCGAGTCTGGTCCCTTACCTATAACAGTGTCAGCAGCCCAATCCAAATGAAGATAAGATAAGAGATAGACTAACCGGCAACAACCGCAGCTGCGATTCCTCTCACAGCATCAAGGAAATCCCGAACTTCTTTCTCCGATTCATCCATGAATTTCGCTACCTTGCTTTCCCAAGTACTGTGTCGACCCGTAAGACGATCGCGCTTCTCTTGAATTCGGAGGGCACGAGCTTCGGGAGACTCTTCCTCCTCCTTTTGCTGTGGGACTTGGACCTGCTCCTGTTCTTGTCCAACGGCCTGTTGAGCACCATCGTCCAAACCCAGGTCAGAGAGGAAGGAATCGAGCTCCTCGTCGCCACTTTCATTCGAAGCTTGGGACTTAGCGTCGTCTTCAACGCCCAAGTCAGATAGGAAAGCGTCCAGGTCATCCGATTCCTGAGTTTGCGTAGGCACCGCGGAGGAAGCCGTGACAGAGCTTTTTGTCGAGTTAATTTCTTCAACCAACGAGGACTCGACATCGGATGGTGCATGTCGCGCGGCAACAACTGACGAGGCGGATGCAAGTTCTTCAGTCGTGTGGATGGAGGCTATCGAGGAGGAGACGGCAGTAGGAGATGGAGAAGAGGATGAATCTGCGACGGAGCTCGAAGACGAGGCAATTTCTTCGGCCAGAGAAGATTTGATTTCAACCGGCGGAGCTCTATCAGCAATGATTGACGCAGCAGACGCGAGTTCTTCGGTTGCGCGAGCCTGGGTCTCCAATGACGAAGAGCTCGAGGTGACCGAAGCAACAGGAACAACTGGTTCTTCTGGTACCTCGGGGCTCGCAGCAGTTTCGACAGGTTCAAGGGTGGCAGATCCGGTCGTTGAAACAGCCGAAGAAGCTGGGGGGATGGCGTCGTCAGTGCTGGTTTCTTCAACTGCAGAGGCTTTGGTTTCCTCTATAACAGTCGACGCCTTCGCTTCGTAGGAGCTTGACGTTCGTGCACTTCCATTGACACCGTTCCCATTCGCATCTCGCTTTCCACTCAGCTCAACAACTTTCTCCCAAATTCTCCTGAGGTGAGGGTCGACGTAGGTGCCCCATGCTTGAACAACAATAGGCTTCGTGCGTTGGTACACAACACCACCAGTAGCTTTGATCCACAGATAGGCCTTCAGAAGGTGAGGACGAAGTATAATGTATATGCGGTGGGAGTACTCTGCGATGATAGAACCGCAACGCTCTCCGTGGTGGTACGCGACCTCTGCATACCCCGCTGCGCGAACGCCATAGGGATGGGATTGAGCGTATATATTGCTGGCCGTGGAAGAGATTGAATCCGAGTAGGATGTGATTCGGGAAGTATACGGATGGAGTTGTTGTGACACCTGCCTCAGGTATGGTTGGATGAAAGGATGGATTGACTTCTGATATTGTGTCGAGGCCACATTCCATGCTCTCCCAGAGGCGGGTACGACAAATTTATTCCACGTTGGACGAACAACAGTCGTGTACGTTTCCTGTGTGTGGTGCCCAACGGTTCTTGCAGCGCGTTCCACATGCGGTTTGACGCGTTCGACGTACGGTGCCATCTGTTCGAGCTGTTTCTCGACCGTCGGGTGCGAGACGACAGTCTCATAGGCGTTTTGAAGAGGAGGTAGTAGGTATGGGTCAACGACGTAGGTCTTGTACCTGTACAATGATCGACAAAGTGGGTTTTCGAGGGTGTGTGATAGTGATATGGGGTCGGATGAAGAGCAGGAATTGTAGGCATAGAGGGTAAAAGCGGAAAGGAGAATGAGGAGGAGAGTGTCCATCCAGGATGCTGAAGTTTTTGGCTTTGCTTTCTTTTTCTCCTTCTTCTTACTCGTCGCCTTTAACGAAGAATTGGAATTTGCCATGGGCGCTGCATTCGGTTTATGGGAGCTCTTCGGCAATGCCTGCGACGAGTTTGTCCTCGATGCCATTGCCGGGGCGGGTGTAGAAGGCCCAGCTGGCCCAGTTACGACCGTACGTTGCTTTTTGACTACCATTACTGGTGGTCTGTTGAGCAGAACATTAGAGAAAAACAAAGCGAAAACTCGTGTAGATGGCTCAGAATGCTCACCTTCAATCGTTCTGCTCAACAAGATTACTTCAAGTTACCAGAACTGAACGAAATGTAGGATAAACGGCCACTGAACGCGATGAGCAGAACTTGTGGGAGAGATGACGCGAAAGGAGGAGGTCAAGCGACAGTTGGCGGCGTTGACGTGGTGTAAGTGTAAGTAGCACAGCCACATTTCCATCCTGCCGTCTATCGTGGGAGATTGACTCGGCCAAACCCGAGTTTTGCGCTGGCCAGTGGCGTTTGGCCCAAGTCTGGCCTGGAGTTTTATCGATTTTATCGTGCACCGACGTGTTGAGCTTGATACCCATGCTTGAAGTTCACTCTTTCCCTAAACTTGACTAGTATCGGAGCCCAACACGAAAAAACCATGGGCTCAGGAGCCTCGTAGATATTTTTGGCGTTTCGTTTTCAGTATCTCAGAGGCCAGATGTGATTCTTTCAGCCTCGAACCGGTTGAGTACAAGTGACGCTGGCTTGAGCGTACTGTCGCGCTATGTCATGGTTTAAGCTGAAGTGTGGATGCCAGCGAGGCACGAGCCGGCATCAGAGTTCCAACCGAGCGAGCTGATGCAGATGACTCAGCCTCGCCTTTCTCTTCCTCTCGCGACACCATCCCGAAGTCGCTCGCAGTTTCCCCTTCCATTTCCTACTTACTGTTTATCTGTTTTGCACCCACCACCCATCCCTTCACACATTGGAAGGAGCTAGATTAGCTACACGGCTATACATTCGTACATAGACAGGACAGACATCATGATCCACAAATGCATACATTTCATCTATACACGAGACGAGTACACATCAGCTGAATCAGGAGTAGTAGAGGGTTCCCGCCCACCCAGGCGGCGTGACCCGTCTGCGACCCCAGCCCGACCTTAAGCATCTCCTGATCTCAGCCTACCCTCGCCGAGACGAGGTTGGACTGAAAATCTGACGGGTCAAATCGGCGTTTCCGGAGACCCAGGTCACCTGAGCCAATGATTTTGCAAGTTCAACTTCACGTTCGCGCCACGCTCTATGAGGCTCATCCAACCACCACCACTACATACCATCTCTTTCATTCAACAACCGACAATCAATATGGGTGCACGCCACCAGGCATACTGTATCGCTCGAGTTCGAACCAACGAATCGCCAAAACCGGTTTATCGCTGTATTGCGATATGGCATCATCAATGGTAATTCCTCCTTTGTCCTCCCAACTACATTACTCACAAGTCGGTCACTTGCCTGCTGTAGGTGCTACGAAGAAGATCCTATCGATGCTGCTTGTCGGTTCCTTGAGCTGATCAAAGTGAAAGAAAACGCACAAGTTCTCAAAGAGGATATAAGAGCTTTCTCGAGCTATGTCCCAACAACCGTCAACCCGCTGGACATGGACTCTAGGCACTCGGAACGCCCAAACGTTGTGAAGTACCCCAGTCCTTTTGCTGTCTACCTTCTCGGGATGGCGTTTCATGTCAGTATTGAGGAGGACTATGTCCTTGCATCCGGGGAATGTCTGTTGCTGGGTGCTTGTCAGGTAGAATACCGTCCAGATCAAGTAAGCAAGAGCAGTCACGCATTTCGACGTTATGATTTCTCATACACTTTGTTATCCAGTTAGATAACAATCAAGGAATTACCGTGTTCGACGTTACCGATCCTATGAACCCGGCCTTCTGCCACGCCACACGAGCCGATCGCTCTAGTGCATTTGTGCCTATCACTCCAGAACAGTTTCTACGCGGATACGGGAAGAATTTGGCCAAACGCCCCAAACTGGCAGCTTTCGCAAGTGGCGCGAGAATGCTAGATCCAAATGTGCTGGACGAAACATGGCCTGGGATTTTTGACACGACAAAAGCGGGCTATAATATAGAATTGCCGGATGCCCCCAACCATCCTCGGGACATTACATCCTTGCAAGAACTGGTGTTTGTGCCCGCGGTCAAGCAGGCAATTGCAGATGGCGATACCTCTTCTCTGGAGCATTTCCTTCTCATCCCGGAGAAGGTGTCACTGATCTGTGCCACTTTCCGTGCTCCCAATTTCGGCCCATTCAACAATACAGCAATCCAGCTTCTCAGCAAAATCATCGGGTCCAAGAACGTCGATATCGACCTGTCAGACATGGCTCTTTCCACGAACCAGATTCTTCGTGTGCTATCTGGATTCGATAAGACGTGCAGAATCGAGTATCTCAATCTCTCACACAACGCCAACGTTACCACCGCTACCATCCGCTCCCTCCTTGAGGAGCACCCGCACATCGGGAGGCTTATGATATATGGAACAGGTGTCTCTGATGAGGACCTTGACGTTCTCGTGCATACCAATCCCGCGTTATTCCACCACGTCGAACAAGTAATCCATCCCGCCTATTTTGCAGTCGCTACAAAGGTTGATGCGAACTTCGACCACCGCCCTTTCCGGTCCCCACCAGAACGCGGCTCTTTTCACCCCGCGTTCTCATTCTATGTGACCCGACGGAGGACAAGGTATCCAACAAACGCAATATCACTCCCTTTGCTCAACCCCACCTGCATCCTCTTCTTGCTATGCGACCTTTTTACGGCCTGGCTGACCTCCTTGGAGAACAACGCGATGCGAGACCTTTCAGATAGTCAGATGGCAAGCCTTGCTATATTCAGCGGCGGACCTTCGGAAGGAGGATGGGAACAA
Source organism: Marasmius sp. AFHP31 (assembly GCA_024721195.1). NCBI lineage: Eukaryota > Fungi > Basidiomycota > Agaricomycetes > Agaricales > Marasmiaceae > Marasmius > Marasmius sp. AFHP31. Next base: position 56,577 of record JANHQD010002036.1, read on the forward strand.
CGTCAGGTCACTTGTTGTCCAATCCCCTCCAGTCGGATGTTCACCGAAGGTTGGCTCTTCGTCTTTGATTTACGGGACCCGCAGCTCCAAGATAGATGGGGAGATCTAGAGACAATTGATGGGATTGAGGAACTTCCACCTAACAAGAACTCCGTTTACGGGTTTCTTCGTCCAGGTACCAATGGCTCCCAGCATAAGATATATGATCTGGATGGTTTCCTTGCCGAGTTGACAGAAGATGGATACCCTGCTCCCCCTACGGGTCTGGCGGAAAGAACAGTGCAGCTGTTGGACGAATTGAAAGAGGTGGTTAGGTTGAAGGGAGCATCGCTTTCGCTGATGACTCAAGACTACCTCCCTCAGCTCGACTCAGCTCGAAAAGTATCCCTTGGACATTGGTTAATGGTTGGTGATTATTATTGATGCCGGACTTCGTCCGCGGTTTCTTGTCCTCGTTCCAATAGTTTCTCCTCTCGATTTGGGGTAGTTAGAAAGTCTGGACCTAATTATTATTTTTGTTCTCGTTAATCTGCATCGGAGTCTGCCGAGCTTCAGCAAACCCGGGCCGGGGACTTATCCCCGGCAAAGGCGCTTTGTGTTTTCCGTCAACGTTTCTCTGCGGCCAACAGAGCTGTTAACGGACAACTCTTGACATCACTCCGATATCTTGGTGGGCCTCAATAGCCTCACCTCCAAGAAAATGTATATTTTGGCTGAGACGAAGCAGGCTTCTGGCTTGCAGTGCACTCCTTACCACGTGGCGAGTTGAACACCAGGGCCCAGTCGCACACGGCACAAGCGGCACGACTCAGACTCGGATGTAGGTCATGTAGATTCTGGAGTTTCGACGTGAGTTCGCTCGGTGCATATGGGCAGACCCGTCAAGACGCATGATTTCATGTTTCATCCTTGGGATGGGCACTCCTGGCCATGATGCGCCCTTGTAGGCTGTCAAATGTCCGACAGAAATGATACAGATGGCGCGGCGCACCCCTTCGGTTTCAACACCCGGATGAGAAAGAGGGACCGACGCGGTTTGCATCTATCCTGAATTCCAGAGGGTGTCGAGTAGAATTGGTGACTGATGAGCCCCAGTCTCCTTCCCAGTCTGTAACTTGGCCTATTTGCTGCTGCCCGAGGGCATTGTTAGAAGCTATACGACTCCAGCCAGTGGCTCCAGGTTCGAGACTCTAAGGTTGATACCTACTTGTGTCGCAGAGGAACGCGACAGTCCTGACCACTTCAAGATCCACAGCCCTCATTCCATCTGTCAAGAGCTACCCACAACCTCAGAATCCACCACACAGTTGACAGATTACTGCTACTACTCCGGCAGATGTACCTCACTCACTCCAACCAGGAACTGGACGCTCTGAGCATTGCGGACAGTCTAGGATCGATCCTCTACTCCAATTCAAGTATAAAAGACCGCACTCTTTGAGTACAACATCAGGAAAAAGGGAAAGGTAAACGTATCGGCCCGCCAGCGCTCCGGAGAGAATGCGGTGCATGTTTGCGTAAGTACTCCCACCGCTCCTTCTCCACTCTCTCCATCGTGTCCGTATCCACCCACCATGCTCTACGATGAGCACATATTGCATCACCAGCCTCTATAGCCGCAACAAACCATCCGTACAACGAGTGCCGCGTCTACGTACACCCAGTACAGCGAGTACAGTACGTTCAGTGTCCTCCCCTTTCCTCCCGTCAATTCACCCTCAGCTTTCTGTAGACCCGTCGTTCCGCATGACACAGTCTTTCCCTTCCTTCGACATTCAGCAAGACAATGACAGCGACGTCGTTTTTACCTTAGGGCTTGGATGCGGCAGCAGCTCTCGACTTGAACCTCCTCAAAAAGACCACCAGCCCCGGGAGGATATTGTTGTGAATTGCAGTCCATACCTCTCAAACGGCAATGTGGTATGTTTCGGTATTCACTCAATTCGTTTTCGAGCTCGACTAACGAGTCCTTCCAGTCAATAAGATTCACCAACACTCGTTTAATGGACACAAAGCCCACTGGTGAGCTTGACCGTGGTGTCAAGCGCAAGCTAAGCCTCTTGGACAGCCCTACAACATGCGATGTTGATGACACCCTGGTGGATACAAGCGACGTGGAGAGTGAGTGGTTTGAGGGCAGCACTGCGAAGGAGAGGTCGAACACAAAGGCTGTGTATAAGCACAGTGTCCGCCGTGCGTACCACCGAATTTTTGTATTTTGCGACTACTGATTCATTACAATAGGGTATCCTGAACCCGAAGTAGACAGGAGCCGCCGTGAAAATGGGCGTGCCCTTTTCTTCTCTCAGAGACATCCACATCTCTATGACGAGAACGGCAAGCTCAAGCATGAATTGGCTCGTAAGGAGGGTCATGGACACCGACTACCGACGATCCCCCAGAGGAAGCGACTTCGGCCAAATGACCGTGATACTACCTGCCGCTCATCAACATCCCAAGGGCTTAGTTCGAGCTCAAGTCGTTCAAATCAACAAATCAAGCGAGAAGGGGAGCCCACGTACCTCGATGAAGTTATTCCGGATTCCGAGGAAGAACGATGATGGACCTGTCAAGACATTTGACGGAATAATCACGCAGCCTGTTGTATCGTAGTGGAAGTCAAGAATTATATTGATCATAGGTCATGTTCTCGAAGGCGAAGTAGTACGAAATCGGAGAGTCTGAGATAAGGGTTAAGGTGGAAACTTTGGCAATGATCAAGTACTGTCTCGCTTCCCCAGGTACGGTTGTGTTCCTTGGCAGAATAAGGTATGAGATGGCATGTACGCTCAATATAGGTAATCGGGATGATTGACGAGTGCTGGGTACGACTTCGGGAGGATCTTTCGACGCGAAACATAAGTGTGTCTGGGTCTATCCTGCCTAGAGGTGTAAACCAATCAATGTAGGCTAGTGGATGTGGAAACGAGCCGAGCGTGTCTGGAAGGTTAAAGATCGCACGAATTTGTCCTACACGGAGACCTGTGTGGAGAACGAAGAGGTGTTCAATGTTCAACATTCAGCGGCCATCAAGCCTTAGTGAACAATGCTGGCCATCAACGTACCTTTAAGCCCAACTGTACAATCATCTCCGATCTTTTCCCTTGCAAGGACAGTGTCAAATCGAGAAGCTATGCTCTTTCCATTGCGCTTGTAGGAGGGGGTGGCATGAACCGTATCAATGGACCATTCGTAGGAAACCTCGGGGATGGGGGGAAGTGATAGCTTGAATTGTTTGTAGACTTGATAGTGGCCGGGTCGCGTGTCCCAGTAGTCGTGCCTTCTCATATTTCTTTCGACTAGAAACTTTTCGAGGGCATACACGAATCTCTCGCATCCATAAGACGATTCGAGGGCAGAGATATCGAGGGAAAGTGGTGGCCTTTTGGCGTAGGAACATGAGGCATGCTGATTACCGCATGGCCCGTTGATGTCCGGTGTGCTTGCTTCCTCGCCATTGACATCGTCGTTCTCTTCTGATTCGCTGTCGCTGTTTTCGTCATCGCCGCCTTCCTTCTCAACATTGCTATCATCCTCACTCTCTTCAGGACTGGCTACTCCTTCATCCAACGACCAGCTCAGGAATCTCGAGAAGTACTGGATTGACTCACGCCGGTCAAGCCATTTAGCCATCTGCTTAATGAATTCCTTTCGGTTGGACGCACGGTAGGCTAGCTTGGTAAAATCAATGTGTAGTCGTTCTGACCACTCGGTATTGTACCCAGTCGCAACGCCATGAGACTGGATTGTCGGGACATAATGCTGCATAGAATGGATTTTGGGGATGTTGAAGTGTTCGCGCGTGGTGAATGCTGCTTCTTTGTGATCATGAAAGGTACGTAGCGCTGTGTCCATTTTCTCCAAGGATCCATCTGTATGAATCTCAAGCTGGGCATAGTGGATAAAATCCAGCACTGCTCGAACGCAAACAACGACTTCCCGAGGAGCTGTTCCAGACAATACCCCCAGGAAGACCTTTTCCATATGCTTGTACTCGTTCCCGGTCCACTGCACCACCAACGAAATCCCTTTTTTGAAGTGCCGCAACTCCGAGTGACGAGGCATTGACTTGAACCGTGCGTCGACTTCTGCTTTGGAGGCTGTGTTACTGGAGTGTGGTAGACTTTCAACAGACCATTTCGCGACGTGATCTTTGAAGACACCTTTGTGAAGCTGGTGGAGGATGTCGGGTGTAAAGCAATGGAAGATGTTGCAAAGGGGCAAGTCCATCCAAAATGGTGTGATTTCCCGAAGTCCCCACTTCTGAGCCGTCTCCTTATTCCCATTTGCAGCGTCTTTCAATGCTTTGACTGTCTTTTCTGGATCCCGAAGAACGGAATGAACCGGATCTCCCAACGTCTCTCTCGTCGACAAGCACTTAGGACACCGGCGTTCCTGACAGCCTGCAACAAGGCACTGCTCAGGAAAATCGGCAACGTAGGCAGCAAGCAAAGGGTATACCACCCGAACCCGCCCATCTGAACACAGCATCTCGCTACCACCGCTGGTTGGCTGGCCAGCTTCAGCCAACGGTTTGAGAAGCCTGCGCATGCAATCATGAAATAGCCGATAACCTTCCCCCGAGCGTACATCGGGGGAAAAGCACTCCAGTTTTGAGACAGGTATGTAGCCGACCAGAATGCTTGCATGTTCTGACGGCTTCCTTCGAACTGTAGCTCTCAGATTTCCAATGGTCATGTAGACGGGCCATGCCGATTTGTCCCCACTAAAGGTGGACAGTTGGGTTTTGTCAGAGGCCAATATGACGGGAGCAATTGTCGCTCCTTTCGGCAAGAGTTTCTGACCATCACAGTGAGCAGCCCACCTAGTCTGTGTGTAAATTAACACTTACCTGCGTACTCCACCACCAGTCGGCAGTCCACATCTCATCAATAGCGCGCATTTTCATGGATAGGTTCGTGTAAACCTTTTCAGGGGCGTAGTGCACGTGGTCCTTGAAGCGGGAATCTTGCAGTAGTTCTCGGATACACTCGACGGGGTCTCTCATCCACAGCTCAACCGCTTCTGTTTTCGGCCTCTTGACTCCGTCATCGCCCACTTCCATGATATTGCCGACTACCTCAAGCTCTTCACAATGCCAACCTCCTCGAACTTTTGGTAGCTCATCGATCTTCTTCAAAAAGGTACGTTTATTTTTGAAGCTTGGCTGGACACGATCTCTGATCTGTTGAAACTTATATTCAGTTGCCCGGTTCGTCTTTTTAATATGGAAGTCAACGTACGATTGACAGGCTACAAAACTCATCAATCTTCCCCTGGCTCACGCCGGATAACATCAACCAGCGTGCTAACTCCCACTCCTCCCTGGATGCAAACGGCGACCACATTTCCTCCCGTCGTGCTGTCCTCTCTCGCCTCTGTCTCTCAAAATCGGTCTCCAGATGACCCGAACCTTGCACTGCTGCTCCAGCTCCTTCAAAATCGACGGAGACAAATTTTTCTGGACAGAGTTCCTGTGTATTGTCGCCTTCATCATCCTCAACTTCTTCAACCTCGACACGGCGGCGCTTAGGACTTGGAGAAGGATCCCACTCTTGGCTCGGCACATCCGGGGCATCCCAGAGAGTTTCGTATTGTTCATGGAGTGGCATTCGAGACGTATTGCCGGTTTGGAATGGGTGGGTGCTCTGACCATCGGAAATGTTGCGCGCTCTGACCCTTTTCCCACAGGATGTCAGAGCGAGATGAGTTCGCACATCTGTCATTTTGCGGCCTCTGTACACCTTGCATATGTCACACTGATACGGACGAGGGTGAACCATGGGTGAGTTTCTGTAGGCTCGTAAATTTCGCGATTTGATGATATCTGGTAGCTCCTCACCCTCACATGTGCTCGTCGTTGGGCACCGACTCCGCCATGACTCATTTACGTCACTTACCGACGCAGGCGCCACCAGTTTACTCCATTCTCCAAGAGCACCCTTATATGTAAGCGCCTACCCTCTCGTCTTGACGCCCACAACCTCCCCTCCCCCAAAATGTCTAAACGTGGGCCATCCATCAACTCGCAGAATGTTCCTCCTAACAAACGCCCACGAGAAAGAGACCCTGTCAATCAAAGCCCCACAAGGAGTGGATCCAGGTCGAGAAAACCCACTGCAAAACGAGCAGCAATTGGTATGTATTCTATGACATGAAGCCCTATTTTTTTTACTGAATCATTTGACTAGATCAGAGCTCCGAGCATGCACGTGTGAAGCAGCTGGAAAGGATGGTTGCTTCGTTGACCAAGGATAAACAACAGCAGGACGATATCATCAAGAAACAAAAAAGTAAGTATCAATTTTCATCTCGCACTAGAGGCTAATTCGGATATGTGTTTGGTTTGATCAGAGCGGCAGGAACGATTTGAGCAAAACTATTATGAAGAGAAGGGCCACAGTGCGCCTCAAAGTGAAGATGAAGATGACGAGATCGGTGACAGCAATAGCGACAACGATGGCCAAGGAACTTTAGAAACTGGGGACCTGTTTCCTTCATCAGTAAGTAGGCTCGCTTTTTCACTTTGCAGCTCACCTCAGTTCTTGTAATGTGTGACAGATACGTCCTCTGGACACTATCACGAATTCTCCAGCCCGGCCTACACCTCGGAAAAGAGCCGATCCAGCCCCCGTCGCCTCCATGTCAACAGCTCCGCGCTTGCCAACTCCTCCGACTCAACCCAATCTCCGCACTTCACAGACTGGACCAACCCCCTCCACAAGCACTTCGCGTGATCCTGATAAACATCAACCAAGTTCCGAGCACGATGGACATGCCAACGGTGAGGAAGAGAATGAGGAAGATGTGCCACGCTATCCACCACTCCGTCCAGGTACCGAGGGGAACAAGCTCGGAGACTACTGTGGACTCTCTAAACACATCGTTAAGCGCTGCCTCCGTGACTACGAGGCCGCCATAATGGGCTTTGAGATGTTTCCCAACCCCGATGTCCATGCTGTTACATGTTCCAACCTGTGGACCATTCAGAATGACAATCTCGTACCCCACGGTGAAGCCCCGTTCACCTTAACTGAAGAGGTCATGCGCTTGGTAAGTCGGTGTCGCTCGTTGATCTGAACAGTACTGATCCCCATATTCTACACATACAGATGGGAAGGCGGGCAACTCGTATTCGTAGCGCCGCGCGGGATCGCATTGACCCGCTCATCACCCCGATGTTTCGCTTCAAGGCCGCAGTTGACAAAGACCAGAGTGTCTCGAAGAACAAACGGAAATACACGCTTCTCAGCACCGACTTTGGATGGTACTATCGGGTGAGTCTGGATTTTACTGGCTCTTTTGTGTCGCTGATCGGTCTATTGCAAGGACCCAAAGCACAGGACCGGGTATATGAAACACCCCATCATCACCGAGGCAATATGCAAGACGCTATTCTACAATAAGACGGCGTACGGTGAGGGCTGTGTTTGCCATTCTCTTTGTCACGATGTTGATCCATCGAAGGTACCACCGAAGCCTACAAATTGGCGTTCTCGCCACTCTCAACTACGGCCTTGGCATTCATATTTTCGCTGGCACGTGTGCGTTGCAGTCCAGCAGTGAACACTAACCCTAACACCCTCGTGACAGGTCGAACATTGCCTCAACCAGTGGTCAACGGGTGCTTATGTTCGTCAAGAACTCCAAGAGGACCGCCTCGAGCCTCTATACAGGAAGCACCTTGCTCGTATCAGCGAGTGGAGGAGCCTGGATGAGTCACGAACAGAAAGAGTTGTCAGGAAATGGACAGATCGCGGAATGTGAGTTGTTTCTCTTTCCGTAGGACTATTCTGATAACACACGTACCACAGGGCCTACGCCCAAGTTCAGGAAGAGGATGATATTGACGTCCGAATGTCGAAAGGGGACCGCGAGAACGCTATACAGGAACTTCAAAATGCAAGCTCGGACTCCGATGGCAGTACAAGTGATTCCGGGGCCAGCAACGCTTCGGAAGGATTCGACGACAGGGTCAAACGTCCACGTAACACATCGGCTGAATGCAGTATCGCTCCAGCCAGTCAAGCAGGGGGCACGCGCAGCGAGTCACCACCAGTCGAAAGCACCGATGGATCCCAAGATGGCGGGAGGGGCGGAAAGAAGAAGCCGGGGAAAGAGGGCCATCACTAGTACCTTTCCCTGTACTACACAAACCATCCAATATTCATTTTGTTTTCATCCTACGTTGTACGAGCACCGAGAGCCTGGAATCGCCCAATGTAGGGCAATCGTGAGCGCCATCCATGGCTTTGGGTATCGTGTGAATGTCGCTGTAGATAGTGATAAGGATATGCACATTGGTGGGTAGCGATAAGGATATTGAGGTACGGGGCAATATATGGTGCGATGTCTTGGGACGGTGGAGACTACATGAGACTATAAAGGAGTACAGAGAAGTAGATAGACGAGGCGCAAGGGGTATGGAGCTGTACGGAGCAATACACCGATTTGGCGTGGATGTACGTTGGTGTACTGACATCCACATAAGGGGGTAGGTGTAAACTCCCGGAACTTTGCTACAGAGAGTACTTACCTATACGTCGAGGGCTCACTTTTCCCTGATGAACTTCAGTACAATAAACGTTTCTACTCCACATTCAACTTCATCCAAAGACATGAAAGTCAGTACCCGAGACTCTTCTCCGAGCTATGTTCTCACTCCCAATCTCTAGTTCTTGGCCGCTTTCACCACCTTGATCGCTGTCGCCGTCGCTGCTGCGGCCTTGGAGGCTGGCCTGGTCGCCTCGCTTGAGGAACGTTCTCCTGAGCTTGAAGCCGTACGTCTTTCCCATCCCTGCAGCCAATGCCGGAGTCTGTACAGTGCACTCACGATTCTACAGAGAGCTTGTGTGGCCTCGAGCTGCGTCTGCAACAAAGTGCAGGGCCAGTTCTGTGGCAACGAGAGCATCAACAAAGCCTGCACTAACGGGCACGTCTTCGAGTGCAACAAGAGCACTGGAAAGACTTGCTCATACGGCCCCCGCGCTAGCTGCCAGAAGTGTGGCAAGCTATCGTGCTAAACAGAGCGTTCCGCCTTGTCACCGAGCGGGAACAAGTGCTCGATAGCTTGGAGACTGTAGTTTCACCGATAACGTCTGTAGAAAACTATATCTGTAGCAGCCACCGGAATGAACATTGAATAACCTGAGCTGGGATGGGGTTGGTCTGGACGGTATACTGTCCCAGGTGAATATCGTCCAGAGTCCAAGGTCGGGCAACCGAAGCCTCTAAGTACCAAAAGGGTTGATCACCCACGAACACTTCCAGTCTTCGCGTCGACTGTGCGCCCACCGACGCCCACAAATGACATCAGTAGATAATTTCGCGAGTCAAACCGTCTATAGAGCAGTAATACAAAGCCCCTTTATGCGTCTCTGCCAGAGCGTCACTTTTCCTGAGACACTCGTTCCTCCTTCGTCTCTGAAGCCTCTTTTCCCTCCCACTCAATTGTAACGGCGGGTCCCGCGAACCAGTTGCGTCCCCCAATGCCCGGACAGAAATAGTAGAATGTTGCCAAAAGAACAACGCCGCCAAAGACCAACGCAGCGTAGTTCATCGTATCTGGCGTAACGACTGGTTCGGAGGGAAAGCAGAGGATGACAGCCATGAAAACCATGAAAATGACTGCCACAACAGATACAGGAAGACTCTGCTTGAGACGTATTAGATGCACGGGATGTGGATGTGGAGGTGTACTAACCATGATTCCGAGATAGAACGGACCTGGTTTGAATTTCGAAGGACCGAGCCATCTGGCACATATCACGGTTGCGTTACACGTGTATTGCCCTATTACTGGCAGGGCAAATATACCACTGCTTGCAGCTGGCCCGGCGAGAGGAATGAGGCCTAGTAGGACTGCGGCACCTAACGAGCACCACACACAACGGGAAGGAATTCCCTGAGAAGGACTAATGTAGTACAGGTACCTGGAGAATGGTAATGCACCTTAAAGCACCCCTTCGTTACTTGAAAGTGACTGTAGAGGCCCACGGACTCACCGTCTCGGCTGAAAGCAAACATCTGCCGCGAAGCGGCTGTGAGCTGGAAGGGATGCGTCAGGATGTGCGTATCGCGGTAAGGGAGATATTACAAGGCAAGCACCCATAATGAACCTGATTCGAAGGTTCATTTTCAGCACTGCGTTACTCGATCACGGCCAAGCGATATACTCACTGCGAGATTACAACGAAGGTCCACAGCGCGAGGGTTCCTTGCTTTCCGAGTGCCCCCAGAACAATCTAGTCATTGTAAGCATATCGAAAGAATATTCAAGATGATGCTGAAATGTTGGGTCGTCGCCGTTGAATAGAGACGTACAGTAGCAAATGGTTGGCCGATTGGGTTTTGAACAATGTTGAGTAGATCTTTGCCCATCGTGAAAGCCATCACGACGTTGAGAACTTTGCGAAGATGTGAGTGCTGGATGTATTCCGACGTAGTCAAGGCTTACCCCAGCCGAGGGTACAAGACAGAACGATTGAGAACATAATTGCCCAGGGTATAGCCACGTTCGCATTTCTTGCTTCTTCGCTTATATGTACCGTGGAGTCGAAACCACCTGTTCAGAGCAATAAGAAGGGTTTGATAACACATCCATGAGAACGTTACTTACCAACCACCCAGAGAGGGGCAAGAAAACTGAGTAGAAATGCAAAACCGTCGGGCCAGCCTGACACTAAAAGTCATATTTGGTGGAACAAAAGACGTAAGGCAAAGCACAGAAGACAAAGTATAAATTGGCGTACAGTTCTCGTAGTGGCTGAATGCATAGCTAGCGTTGTTCTTGAGCTCAGAGGGAACACTAGCGGGAAGGCCAATAATAGCGGCGAGACAAAGTCTATCATAAAGGTATGAATATTGAAGTCGTGATCAAGCGATAGAACGGGGCGTTACGCGATGTTCACGGTGATAGATATTGTCTGTAGCCGTGCGATGACTCTTGTCGCCAACGAGCTTAGAATTCCAGCCAGCATTGCCAGAGCAACAAACGCGCCACTGCTCGTTCACATATGGTAAGCTGTATGAATTCCAGGGAAAGGAGAGCGCATCTTACTAAACATGATACACCGTTGGTATGTACCCAAGGTCGGTCCCAATGCTGACAGCCGCCATGATTTGCACCGCACAACCCCAATGCACACTCTGCCGCGCATCGATGGTTAGCAGGTGACGGATGTTGAACCGGAATTCTCACCGTGAACCCGCTAATGTAAGTCATCGTGTTCATATCTGAGGGACCTTTCTCAACGTACATTCAAGCGATGTGGAGGAAGAGGTACGCACACCCAATCAACCAGCATAGGAAGTGGCGATATCGCTCGGACGAGAACTTGAAGGCCCAATAATAGACACCTCCTGCAGTTGGTGCAGCCGAACCAAGCTCAGCTATGGCCGCGGCGACGAATACGAGGAAGAATGAGCAGACAAACCACTGGCAAGGTGATGAGACGCTGAGTGTGTGGATATGAAGACGAAAGCTCACCCCCCAGATCATAACCACAGGTCCCCCATAAGGGATCGAGTAAACCAGGACCGTGCTTTTGAGTAGGAGCGTCAGCAGAAGAAATACAAGTACGGCGAGCAGAAAACGACTCACGCAATCGATGGAAGAACACTAATTATCGAAAACCCGAGACCAAAAACCTCGAACAGGTTGAAATCTCGTTTGAACTCTTGCTTGTACCCTAGGTCTGCGAGGACATTTTCGTCCTCCGAGCGTTGGGTGTATCTTGAGTGTGTTTCAGGCATGGAGGGGAGCTGGGTGAACCACAAGTTGAGTTATATCATACTCTCCAGCTGTGATCCAATTCATTCTATCTGGTGACCAAGACTCGGATATGGTGCGTAGATAGCGAAGATAGAGACATAGAACTTGCAGGCATGAAAGGCAAGGCGTGTGAGCGGCTACCCACTTTGCTATTCATGATATGGTATCCTGGGAGCATATCGTAAAAGTCGGAGAGGCTTTACAGTACAACACGTTGTGGCGAAGAGCATTCGTGTCGGAGTGATAAGGATGAGGATACGCCACTATCGAAGTGGTCACTACCTTCAACTCAGCAGTTGTAGTATCGTAGGGTAGTGAATCTTTATCGGCCATCGATATCGCGAGAGCCACAGTGATCGGGGATTCCGGCCAGGTTGGAACGAGCGTGCCTCAGAGTCGGGAGGAAAAGTCATGCGTGTGAAATTTACTGAATTCGGAAGCTTACCGGCTGAGAACGGTCAACGGCAGGATAATCGGCCGACCGACCGTCCACCGAGGCTCAAACGGTTTCTTCTTGGATCTTACCTCGTCCCGGACCGCTATAAGGTATCCTGGATGTCCACTAACGTTGTGAGCTGTCGAGACTACCATAAATCTTCCCATCTGGTTTCAGGCGAGTATCGGACATTCAGTGCCACAGTAATGACAACGTCGACAAGATGTTTGAGTGGGATGTCAAACTCGGTGTACCTACTAACACAAGCTTGAAGTCAGAGATAAGGACATACTTATTTACACGATCTGCCCCTCTGAGCCACAAATGACAACGATCCCGTTGCAAAGTCTCCAACCACCAGTCGTTACCAGAATTATACTTCTCTACAGACGTACTTAGCCCTTCCTCGTTCCTTTTTCGTCGGGTTCCGACTCGGCGGTGACGGCAGGCCCCTCAAACCAGTAATGCCCTCCAATTCCTGGACAGAAGTAGTAAAACGTTGCCAGAAGAACAACGACGCCAAAGACCAACGCGGCATAATTCATCGTGCCCGGTGTAACTTCTGGTTCGAAGGGGAAACAGAGGACGACGAACATCACGGTCATGAATGTGGCCGCGACGATGGACACCGGGAGACTCTGCGTTGCGGGAAATAAGACGTGCAAGGAAGAGGTTACGGGGAGCGTCGAAATCTCACCATAATCCCGAGATTGAATGGGCCAGGTTTGAATTCCGTAGGACCAAGCCATCGAGCGCAGATCACCGTGGTGATGCAGACGTACTGTCCTATGACAATCAATGAGAAGAGGGCACCACTTGCCGTCGGTCCAGCTAGAGGAATGAGGCCCAGAAGAATTGCGATGAACACTGAGAACCACACGCCGCGAGAGGGAATCCGCTGGGATGGGCTGATGTAGTAGAGATACTTGGAAAAGGGTAGAGCGCCTGTAAACAGGATTCAGTGACCTTTCGTAGAGTATTCGAGTACGCGATCTCACCGTCTCTACTCAGGGCAAAAATTTGGCGCGACGAGCACACGAGCTGAGAAATCAAACGATCTCAGTACAGATTCTACTGAGAAGAGGTCGGCAAAACTGCACAGTGTTGACAGTCATCATGAGTCTATTTTGAGCCGAATTGAGGGTCCTCAGTGATGAAAGTTTTTTTGTTTCAAAAAGTTCAGGTGACGTACTGCGACATGACAATGAAAGCCCATAGTCCGAGAGTTCCTCGTTTGCCTAGCGCTCCCAGGAGGATCTACGGGGGTGGTGTGGTGGTAAGGGAATGTACTGGGGCACCGCAGCTACAGCCATAACCACATACAGTAGCGAACGGCTGGCCAATCGGGTTCTGGAGAATACCAGGGAGGTCTTTCCCCATCGTAAAAGCCATGGCGATGTTGATAGCTTGACAAAAAACGAAGGTACGTTTGAGCTATTTCGCTCGCGTAAAGCCGTGAAATCGAGGCTTACCCCAGCCAAGAACACAAGCAAGGGTGACAGAAGACATGATCGCCCAAGGGACAGCTATGTTAGCATTCCTTGCCTCCTCACTGACATGTACGGTCGAGTCGAAACCACCTGAAACGTGTTGAAGTGCAATGAGGTCGGAGTAAGCGCAGTACCCACCCACACATGTAAGAGGTGCAAGAAACCCGAGGATGAAGGCGAAGCCGTTAGGCCAAGACGAGACGAAAAAAAGCATTCAATGAGATCAGCCTTTGAAGAGGTGAAAGGTCTTACGATTTTCAAAGTGCGTGAACGCGTAGGCGGCGTCATTTTTCAGCTCAGCGGGAGCGTTTGTAGGGAGAGCGACGATGACCACAAGGCAGATTCTATTAGAAGTGAGCTGAGTGCGAAGTGACGGATCCCGAATAACAAGTCAGAGACATACACCATGTTCACGGTGGTGAAAAAGGTTTGAAGCCGTGCGATTATCTTCGTCCCAAACAAAGATATACCAGTGGTTAGCAATGTCAATGCAAGAAAGACCCCGCTAGTCAATCAATGAGCTAGGTCGTTCGTGCGAGTAAAGATAGGGTCTTACTAGATATGATACGCCGTTGGGACGAATGCAAGGTCGGTCCCAATACTGACGGCTGCCATGACTTGGACTGCACATCCCCATTCGACACCCTATGTACCCGAATCGTCATTTCAGTGTTCGAACATATACCAGCTTCTAGATAGGTAGGTTTAGTCTTACCGCAAGCGCGCTAATATAAACCATTGTGTTGATATCTGAGGAATTTGTCCTTCAGTAGAGAACAAGCGAAAGTTTGCCGAACACGAACATCCAATTACCCAGCATAGGAAGTAGCGATATCGCTTTGACGAATACTTGAAAGTCCAATAGTAGAGGCAGCCTAGTGTGGGTGCAGCTGATCCTAGCTCGGCCATAACCATACCAATGAACATCAGAAAGAATGAGCAGACTAGCCACTGTATAACATCATGAGGGGTCTACATTCGGGCATCGTGAGACTCGGAGCGAGCACTCACACCCCAAATCATGACTACTGGTCCGCCATAAGGGATTGAATAAACGAGGACCGTCCTTTTGAGAGAAAGGTGATGGTCAACGATATGAAGAATTGGTTGAAGTCGATGACTCACGCAATGGAAGGAAGAACACCAGCGAGAGAGAACCCCAGACCGAATAGCTCGAATCGATGGAAATCGCGTTTGAATTCTTGCTTATAGCCGAGTTCAGCGAGGAGCCTTTCGTCGTTCGTGGGCTGAACATTCCCTGGGGACGGTTTGTCCATGATGGGATTTAGAGGGAGGATGCATCAGCCTGCCGGCTTAAATATGCTTTGGATATTAGTCACAGACATTTGTGCGCCGATAGAGCCCAAAGACTCCGCGATGTGCTTTAGCTCCCAGTTGGGAGTCTGGCACCGTAATTAGTCCGAATGAAGTTTGAGTGTCAGGTGCACTGAAATAAGTGCATGATAATAGGTGTGGCGCAGGACGCGGGAGAAGCGCGGCAGACCTGACAATGAATACGCGTCGCGTCGTGATTCAAGAACGCCTTTTATGTTGCTGTGAGAACCGCACTTCGGTCTTTCGAACTCACAGTCAAGTCCTGACCGCCTGAAGTGGTGTAATTTGAATGGACGAGGAAAGAATCTAGGATAATCATACACTTGCCGATATTCGCTCGGCTCATGCAATCAACACCGTCAGTAGCAGGATTCGAGCACAGGAAGACACGGACAGTGGAAGTCTAGCCACTTCAGAGAATACGGATCGTGACTTGGGCTAAATTCGAGGATATCAAGACGAAAGATGTATTGAGGGTACTCTCTGCTTTTCCGTCGTGGGGAACTGACAGCTTGACGGAGTTCATGAATATGATCCCATGTGTACAAAGAAAAAGTGCGTGTGCACTATGAGAGACATTGAGCTGTAATGAAGTGTCGATATCCTGGGGTAGACCAAATCGCACACCTTGTTCACATGAAGGCCGAACAACAAAGAAGATTTCAACGTACCACAGCACATTTCAGACGGAAAGAAGCTACTTCAAGTTATTGAGCGTCGTAGTATTACAAGGCGATTTTTTGTCGTGCGATTGGTGGGTAGAAGCGTCAATCTTGACTAGTTTGGCTACTTGAGCTTGAGCTACACTTGGTCTTTTTCAAATGATCTGGGCCTCCAAAGACCGATTCCAACGAAGGCAGATTGTTGCGGGTACGTGAACATCCCTGATCGCGCGAGGATAAATTGACCCCGCCTTGCAGCCCGTAAGAAGAGGAGTTTGACCTTGAAATGGTTTTAAAGATTGAGAGCGAGAGAGAAATGCAAGAGCAAGGAATACAGTGGTTCCTCGGCAAGATGGTTGTATGAGAAAGAGCCTACGGAGTCAACGTCACCGCTCCGTTCGGACAGGAAATTGTCCGTCGGCAATTAGAGTTGTACTCGACGACCACCGGGACAGCAAGGCTCCTGAAATCTTTCCTTTTTGTCTCGTGCTGCACACTCTATTATAAACGAAGCTCTCTTTTATTCTTGAATAGAACAATCCGAACTTGAACGAGGTCGACGAAAGACTGACTTTGTGTAAGGTATGTCGTTCTACTCCTCGATATTTTTCAAAGTGGCCGCCTGAAAGGCCTCCACGTCACCGAAACTTCACTTATTCTGTCCCCTACATCTTGATTTTCTGTGCATTCCGGAAGAGAGTATTGCGCTGACCTTGCTGCGCTCCGTCCACACACTTCCCATCTCACTAGAATCCCGAAGAGAAGCACTCTCAAGAAGGGTATTGTAGCACTTCAAACTCTCAACGAACGCTTCAGCAGTCACCTCCCGTTTAGGTGAGAGTCAGTTTCAAAGAATGCAGAACGAAGGCAGTCGATTAACATCCAGTGACACCAGTCTTTCGCTCTTTCTCGGAAAGTTCAAGGTATTCCATGGAATGCAATTAGATATGCCACAAACCAACTCATTTGCTTTTCTCTAGTCGCTTTACAGCTAAAACCTACTACGAGAGGGATCCGCCAGCTTTCTAGAGATCTTACATCGATTTCCGATTTCAAGTCGACAATCGATAGATATCACCCGGCGAAAATCATATCTTACATCGAGGAACCATTGTAGAGGGTTCAAAAGTAGAGAGAGGTCCACCAACTCGTGCGTAATGTCTCTCTGACACATGAGTTTTCGTTCACGGTGATTCCAGGGAAAGTAAGCATGTATTCCACCACGAATACTACCCCGCGAAGGGTCAAGCCCCTTCCAAAACGCAGGAGAACGGGTTCCATATCTACTCCAGCAGCCCCTTCAAACCCTCCGAGCATCGACTTGAATCATTACAACTATCCCAATGCACACGCGAGCTCGACAAATGGCACTCACGCGACCGCATATCATTCCCTCCCCTCCTCCTTGCAGTCTCTCCAATTCCCCTTACCCCAAAATCTTGTCTCCTCCCTCCAGTCTCTTCCAAACCTTCATTCCGTGCCGACTTTACCTCTCAATCTCCCACCGACTCCCCCCATTCCGTCTTCACTTCCCATCTCTGATGAGCTGCTCAACCAGTGGAAGGATTACTGTGTACCATTGCTAGGTAGTGCAGCGGATGCCTTGTTGAGTGCTGGTGGCTTTGGGGGGCAGGTTTACTCTGGTGGGAGGACTGGAACCGGGACAGCGTCTGGCGTCGTCAACTCAGCAAACGGCGCCTTAGGAAGTGACGGTCCGACGGCTAACGCTGGCCCAAACGGGACAGCTAACGGTGGCGATTCAAATATTCCCGGGATTACCCTCCCATTACCTCTCCCCTTCCCACTCCCGCTCAATCAAGTCACGCCGCAGCTCACTTCACAGTTACAATCAGAGAGTTATGTTAGTCTCGCCTCTGCCGCTGTGGCCGCACAGCACGGTACACCTGCCGCGAACGTTCCTCAACTGACGTCGAAAACATCACAATCGCGTGGTGCTCAGAGTGGCGGCCAAACACAGCAATCCTCACAGACCCCTCCTCAGTCCCAACTCGATCCTCTAGCCGCAGCCGCATACCTCCAACATCATCTAAACGCTACCCTCCGAGCAGCTGGGCTAGCCGGTCCTTTCCCACCCACACCCGCAGCAACGCCCCGTCCAAAGTCAAACGACACAGACTCGGCCCATAGACGTTCGAGAGAATCGATAAGTCGGACATCTTCCACGCGCCCAGATCAGGAGACGGACGAAGAAGACAGTCGTGTTTCGGTATCAGTTTCTGTTTCCGAGGTTGACGAGGAGTACGATCGAGACCGTGAGTACCGTGATAGGGAGAGAGATTACCGAGAGGACGAGTTGGACGATCGGGATGAGGATCGAGGGAACGGAAGGAATAACACGAAGAAGAGGAAGGTTCCCGGACTTACGTCGAGATCGGGTTCGGGGGTTATCGCCAGTGGTGGCCAGGGAGGTTCATTGGGTGCATATGGAACGGCAGGAAGTGCCTTGGTGGATGGAACTGCTGGAGTGGATGATGGTGACGGCGGGTCTGGGTCCGGTGGTGGAGGGAAGGGTGAGGAAACGTTAGATGGAAATCGTGTCCGGGAGATTGAATATACGGGGGAAATGGGGCGCACACATGGGTTTGCTCGGGCAGGGAAGACAGCTAGTGGGCTGCGAAAACGCCCTGCTATGTCTCGAGTAACAATGGCTGGCATCCAACACAAGACCAGGAAACGTCAACTGGCTAGCGTGCTCCTTCGAGGCGGTGGTAATAATGGGGTTGAAAGCACGTTGAACGGCAATGCATCTGCGCTGGATTACGGCGTGCCATCGCCACCCGCACGAGATGGTTCGAAAGAGGTTGTCAAGGTCTCGCATCCAACATCCACATCAGCGTCCACCGAGATTGCTCTCGACCAGATGCTGTCCGATTTGACTGGTCTTGGCCTCTACTCCTACCCATCTCTAGGGTCTACGAACAACCTTAACAATTCCCTGAAAGAGAAACCGAGAGTGAAGGTGCGCTTGTCGAAGAGGGAGAATGTTAGGAAAGCGAGGAATTTAAAAACCCAGGAGAACCAAGGCCCACAAGGAGGAGCTAGCAAGGTTACTGGGAAGGGCGGAGGAGTGGGCGGAAAAGCGAACAAGGAGAACCTTAATCAGACCACCAGCTCTCCATCCGGGAAGAAGAAGAAGAAGAAAGGTGGAGCTGCTGCTCGTGCAGAACCTGTGAAGGAAACTGTGGGAGGGAGGGACACTGGAGATGGTACAGTGGAAAAAGGGATATTGGTGCCAAAGTCCAAGTTTACTTTCATGTGTCGCAATGCTAGTGAGTTGGTTCTGTCTTCTCCCGTTGACGCATTGTCTGTTTTGCAATACTTTCCCCCTCATGCACCGTTCTGTTACACACATTTTTACATGTTATCCACCTCGGGCACGCTTCTTTTTCTCTCTCGTTCCACTTTTCTCACATATTCCGACAGCCTCCGATCGCCTTCTCTCTACCAAGGATGAGGTCAAGTTTCTACGAGGAAGGTTCGAAGCAGAGTTATCGAGGCAGACAGCGAAGCTGGCAGGAGAGTCAAAGGCAAAGGCCAATGACATCGCATCGGACGGTAGAGGGGCAAAGAAACGTATTGCCTCTGGGGTACAGGGAAGCAACTCTCCCATTCCGGTCACCAGCTCTACCGTCACGACAGCCACACCTTCCCTGGATGATCTCTCACAACCCTCAACTCCAAGCAAGAACGCGAGCAAGAAGAAAAAGAAGAAGAGGTCTGCTTTGGCAAATGCGAGCAATCCTCACCATCTTCGGAATTATGTTCCTTCGAGAGTGCCAGGTGTCGGCGTTAACAACACGCAGAACGCGAACGCCAACGATGCGAACGAGCTTGGGCCTCCACCTACGCGGTTCCTCAATGCTCAAATTCGATCGGATAAGAATGGAAAGGCCGATAGCAACGCGTCTGTGGATACAGCTTCTAATGTCAATAACCTGACGCAGCCCGGAGAGGAATGGATATGTGCTTTCTGCGAGTATGAGTTGTTCTACGGCGACGACGCGGACTTTCGGAAGGCAGTCCGGAAGAGGAAGGCGATCTTGAAAAGAAGGAAGAGGGCAAGAGAGAAGGCTGCCGACAAGGCGAGCGGAGAAGCTGGACGGAGGGTTAGAGAGCGGCAGAGAGAGTTGGAGAAGGAGCAATTCAATCAGGCTCAAACGACCCAATCCCAGCAGCCTGTTGCTGATCCGGATGGAGACCCGGAGAGCGAAGCGTACGATGAGGATGAATATGAGGAGGACGATGAAGGTTACGAGGAGAGTGTGGGACAAACTGCTGCTTCGGGAGTGGCTTATGAATAGAACCCACCCTTATTCGCCATGAGATTACTTTCCTCCATGCATCGCTGCACCTGGCATATAACATCTTCTACTTGGATACTTTCTCCGCCTCGAATACACACCTTCGCTTTAGTATTACATCCGTTCATTGCATCACTAACCATTTATCTACTTACTCTGTGCACTAGTTTCCCTGCTGGCTAATACCTTACTCTAGTTGCTGTTATCTCGTAAGTCACAAACGTTCTTATGGCCGGCTGGTTCGAAAAAGTAAACCACCACGGCGCATGTGATTCGACCCAGGCTCGAACTGGGGACCTTCTGTGTGTTAGACAGATGCGATAACCAACTACGCCATCGAACCACGTCATTCATTCCTACAATGTTGCTACCATGAAACAATAGCAAAGCCTGGTGGCAATCCGCTTCTCGTACCTTTCACACGCTCGGACCTTAGCTCTGAGGCCTCATCATCCAACTCTCATCACAACATAGGGAACTACAAGTGGTACTCTGACATCTCAAACCAGTATGCGAAGGTCTTCCACCAAGTCGAACTAGCGAACTTCAGAGCTTGCCCTGGGAACCTGACACGTTCTTGCGGTAGAACCCTAACTGCGACACATCTTCTTCAAGATTGCGCCCCCAACTCGCTTTGACTGTATGGGTATACTCGAGAGACCGCTCAAACAAGGTATCTCCGTAATTAGTCTCTTCCCGCGAAAGTCGAAGCGCTGAGACCGTTAGGTTCTCGACCATGCAGTATGTCACCAGCCTCAAGTTTCTGGCCTATGGCATATCGCCGCTCCTTCGCGTCTACATATAACTTCATTTCTACCCGCCAGTCTGGCGAACAGGACCGTATATGGACATCTGCGTCTCGACCTCGTTGTTGCGATTCGCCCCTTGGTCACTTGCTCCAGGACTTCTCCAAAAATACACTTTGCTCTGCCGGTACTCGAGGAATCTCGGTACGTCACGTACTACTTCATTGTGGCTGGACTTTCGGGACAGCTGGAATGCGATCGAATACTTACTGACATCCTTGTCATGTCTCCCCTACATGCCAGTCCACGTACAAGAATGGGACCAAGATTTACGGGAGGACATCCACATAAGTCCACATTTTTCAGCCCGAAGTATCCAGGATCCTGTCAAGAATGGAACATTCACCAACCTCTCGGTGTTTTTGCATCATCATGGCGACAGCTGCCATTGGCCAACCCTTGGTGAACTCTATCATGCGACTCTTCTGACCGCCTTGCCCAGGTTCAGGAATCAGGATCCAGTTCCGCCCTATCACTCCGCCACGCTATACTTTTAACCGTGCGCTGGCCTAGGACGTTTATATCACTGCTACTGAATTCGTACTCTGGACCTTGTCCTGCAGGCAGCAACATGCTGGCCGCAATGAATTCGTTACATGGGAACTGTGGGGATTGGACGACTTTTTTGTGTTCCCGTGCCTCAATCCGGTAATCAGGTGTGTGAGAACGCCTTCCAGGCCAAGGGCTTCCTCAACTGTTAGCCCGAAGTCCCCAGGTTCGGGATGTTCCGTCGCTTGCAAAAGGTGATAAGTCTTCTGTATTTTTTTAATTTACGGGAGAAGAAGACGTAAACGCGTCAAATATACAACGGTTTATACCCCGGAACAGTGTGCGCGTCGTTGTACGAATTTCTCGAGCAGTGGGACTGCTTAGAGCTATGTCCGCAGGGAACCTGTTATCAATGTCAATCACGAAGCAAAACAATGAGAATTGAGGTAGAAGGGTGCTGAATGTTCGGCAGGGACGAGTTTCATATGGAACGGCCCGGGCTGTGGGGATAGAACTGCTGAAATTGGACGTGACGGATGTATCATGTTGAGGGTGCCCTGTCCAGTGCCAGCGCGGCGCAAAGTTTATTTCAGTTGTCCTCTCGTTCTCTTCCTCCGACGTACTGGCAGCAGCGAGGTCCGTTTTGCTCTCCTTCCCTCCCTGCTCGACCTCCATAACCTTGACTTCCAAAGTGGGGACCCTGAACAGAACATTGAAAATTTTGTGACGCGTCGAGACAAGGTCGGAAGGGCAGGATAATGGCAGCCGACAGCCGGTATATGCATCACAATCATCACAGTGGTTATTCCACTAGCAATGCTGCCAGTGTTGTTGGCTCGAATCATGAATCTCACCATCACCATCCGACAGCATCGAGCCATGGTCATTATGCGGAACATCATCTTCAACAGCATCCACCTCCACCGTTGAGGACGATGAGGTCGAACTCGTCGATATCGTCGCAACAATCGTCTCTGCATTCGCCTCAGGGCCCCGGGGGACATGGTCATGGTCATGGGCACGGTCATGGGCATGCAGGACACGGACAATATGGAAACAGTACAGGTCATCATGCTTTGAATCCACCGACAACACATTATTCCTATGGTCCTTCACCACCTGCAACGGCCGCAGGACCGCCGCCCCAGCAGCAGCAGCAGCAAGCACATCCTCATCATCAACAGTGGTCGGGAGCGACGGCAACGGCGGGCAACGAAAGTTGGTCAGCGACGACGGCGAACTACGGGAGTAGCGTGAGCCAAAACCACGGTCATGCAGGGTATCATCATCAACCTCCAGCATCTTCCCATCACCAGCAAGCCCCTGCTCGCCAGCATCAGCAACCTCCGCACCATCCTGTTCATCATCCCAATCGTCCTGCACCACCACCAGCTCATCACCAACCCCAACATGTTCAACACGCCCCGGTTCAGCATCATCCGCAACCAACGCGTCCAATTCAGCCCCCGCTTCCTACACAGAGCCCTTTCAATCCGGTAGAAACATCGCCCACCTTGTCTGTAATGTCAGATGTTCCACCACAGGCACAAGGTAGCCAAAGATACGGGGGTAATGCTTCTCCTGCAGTCGGACAAGGAATGGGACACGGAACGCACGCAGTCATTAGAGGGGGGCCTGGACATGGACACGGCCACAGTGGGCATCAAGGAATCGATTCTCGTGGAGGTCACCCAGGAATGGAGCATCGAGGGAGCATGGAAATTCGAGGTGGGCATCCTACGCAGGGGAGTAGTGAACGGGGTGGACACCAATCTTATGCTGCACCACAACCGCAGCATGTATTACCAGCTCACGTAGGACACCATTGGTCTTCGTCTACAGCCTCTTCGCCAACGGCCTATACACATCCTCCTCCTCAACCTCCCCCGCCTAGTCATTCACATGTAGGACCGCCCTCTTCTCATCATCCACAGCCTTCATCTTCATCGTTGCACCATCCTCCACCGTCGTCGCATCAGCACACGACATTACCACCGCCCTCAGGCTCTTCTTCGAGTTTGTCCTCATATTCATCATTATCTGGATCTCTGTCTTCGCCCGTTTCTTCTTTACCGCCACCTTCTTCCGCGGCTTCTAACGCTTCGACGGGGACTTTGACTTCTGCATCGCCGAAACATCCACCCGCGCATTACTCTTCAAGCCAGCACTCTCAAAGTCAGGTTCAAAGCCAGCCGCCAAGCAACTACGGCAGCAACATCTACGCACAGCATAATGCACACGTACCTCAGCAACTCACTCGTAATAACAGCACTACTACCAACCACACCGCTCCTTCGTCTCTTTCTTCCTCTATTTCACCCGTTTCGGCGATCTCACCTAGGAAGCTCATCAACCACCACACTCCTCCACCATTAAGCTCCGGAGGTTATGGTTCTCATGCTTCTCATCCTCATACCGCTCCATCATTACCACCCCCTTCATCCTCATCTTCCTTGCATCACCCTTCTCACTCTCAGGCTCACTCTCAGTCCCATTCCCAGTCCCATCCCCAGTCCCATCCTTCAGCACAATCACATCATGGAACATTGCCTCCGCCAGTGCAACAGTCGCACTCGAATGCTCCGCCCGCGGCTTCAATTCCACCTCACCACTCTCAAACTCATCCTCCTCCGTCTCATCCCCATTCCCAGTCTCATCAACCTCAGTACTCTCAGCCGCCGGCTCCACCTCAGCCACCGACACCGACTGCCCCACAACACCACCAGCATCACGATCCTTCCCCTCCGACTAGTACGCACCCCTCGAATCTCCTAAACCATCCCCCAGCCCCTCACGGACACGGATATGGATCTTCTTCGCACTCGGGTAGCTCATCTCAACACACGCAGGCGCAGACTTTATCTCCAAGTGCGATTTTGACGATGCCGATTAGCAGCTCGATTTCCCACCCTCATGGTCCACCTCCTCTGCAGTCACAATCTCATAACCATAATCATAATCATAATCAGAGCCAAAGCCAACCGCCGACCCCGCAGCATGCTCAGCCACCAGGTTACCCGATCCATGGACATAGAGGTTCGATTCAACAACAGCAACACGTGGAGACACATGTCCATGAGTCTACGCCTACTCCTACCCCTATGGATCTGGATCTGGATTTTGGGATGGTGAGTTTTTTCTTATCACTCCCCGTGTCCCCCCTTCTTCTGTTTCTGACTCGCGTGAAACGTCATTAGCTCTTAAAGAACGTGACGTTCGTCAAAGAAAACCTGCATGGCGTGGCTATCCAGCCGGAGATGTTGAACCAGTTGGTCAATGCGGCTACGATGGCCGCACAGATGCTGGATGGTGTCGCTCATCAAGCTCAAGGGAATCCACCTTCTAATCATAGCTCAGCGAGCGCAAGTTCCATTTCACCGACCCAGCCTCCTCTGCACACTCCGACGTCCATTGCCCCTACTTTGACTAGTCTTGGGAGGATCAGTTCGCCGCCTAAGAACGGTCATCCTCAATGGGGAGATGCACAAGGTGGTAGCGAGAGGAACGGAAATGGTTACACGGCGCAGACCCAAAGTTATCCACATGGGGTGAAGAGGGTGAGTTTAGTTTACGTTTGTGCTCGATACAAACTGCTCAATTCTTTTTTTACCTTCTTTGTTTTTTTTTAGAAAAATCATGACCCGGAGGATCTGAACCACCACAACCAGGGGTCTTCGTACGCGCATGCGAACTCTCGTTCCTCTCCTGCAGCTCAGACACGGTCTCCTCCCAAATCCCAACAACAGACGCAACAGGACGCGACGCCTATGGTTGGAGTTATGTCTACAACTACTACCGCCGCCAGCACAACTACTACGAGTAACACTCCAACGGGATCGACGGGACATTCTACGTCAGGACAGCAACAGACTTGTTTAGGCTGCGCAGCGACTAGTACTCCGGAGTGGAGAAGGGGGCCAATGGGTCCGAGGACCTTGTGCAACGCTTGTGGGCTGGTCTACGCCAAAATGGTTCGTGTTTTTTTTTACTCTTTGACTGCCCTTCACGCACGAAAGTTGACCCTCGCCTCCTCTATAGATCAAAAAACGAGACCGGGAGAAGGCGCGTGCTGCGGGTGGTGCTAATGCGAATACGGGCCGTCCCAATTCGAACACTTCCACACCCAAAGCCAAGTTCCATCAGCAGCAACAGCAACAGCAAAAGCATTCGATGCACGGTGACTCTAGTGAGAACGATGATGAGTTGGATGACGAATAGACGGGTCCCACCTTTGGCTTACTTCTTTCACTCCCTCAGCTTCCGCGATCAGACGCTAATCTCTTTCACTTTCATTCTTTCATCCCATACTCGTGTGTGATTCTACATCTTTCTTGTTTCGCTATCATCGTATCGTCCATGCTATGTTATCGGCTTACTCCTTTAAACTATAATTACCCTTACTACTCATACTCGTGCTTTCGATCATCTACCCGTTTCCTCTTTGATTCTTTGGTTGTTTCTATTTTCCACAAACCCTTCAAGCTGTCCCCTCGTCCGTTTCGGTCTTGCTTTTTGCTCCATTGTATTCTCGCTGTATTATATGAACCCTTCTTTCTCCAAACGGTAGCCGTTCATTTTGTTTCTCGCGTATTTGAGCTGTCTCTTAGTACTTCGTAGATATAAATCGATTTAATCTGCATTATTTTCTCACGAGTAGCGTGTTTCCTGCGGGGACACCTGCCCCACGTGTGAACCTTCAAAACAGCGGACCCCGATTTGACGCCCACAACGCCCACACTTATCCACACTCTTTATCGAGCTCACACCGACTGGCCAATTTGGTCAAAAGTCGTCTTGTACTGTAAACCGGACCTGGTGGTGTACTACGAATTATTAGGATTATGGTTCCAAGGTTTGGATATTGTAAAACGAGGGAGTCGCTTTTAGGACGTGCGAGGATTCCTCGGGATAAAGCGGCATTTGAACGGCAGTGGGTGACTAGAAAACACACGCCAGATCTGCTGAGCTTCTCTGGGCAATACACCAATGCAGAAAAACTTTACATACCTCACCGCCCCATCTGAGAACTTGGCTTCAGGAACGACTTCGTTTCCTGCCTCGTCGAGCGGACGTGCGATAATAAAAGTGGCGAGAAGACGCGACACGGCTAGATAAATCGAGTTCATTGCCAGGTATCTTCCCGGACAAATCCTGCCCAGATAGTTAGCTCCAGGCGATAGAGAGTGGACGGCTGGTGCGAAAGCCAGGCCAAGGATTCGTACCTTCGTCCGAAGCCAAAGGCGAAAAGCTCCGGGTGAGGGGGAGCTTCCCTATGGTTTTCGACGAATCTGTCTGGATTGAACTCCGTCGAATCAGAACCATAGAGAGTCCCGTCGTGCAGAATCGTCCTGGATCTCAGTTTAGCTTCCGTCGTCGGTGGTATATCCAAGAAAGTTGCTATCTACCAAGCATTGGCGATGATCGTTGCTCCTGTCGCAAAGCATGAGCGGACTTGCGGGCGGATGTATTTTAAATCTACAAGCAAACTGACCTGCTGGGATACGATAGCCTTTGTATTCGTCATCGCCCGAAGCTCGATGGGCTACGCCTAAAAGAAGTACGGTGAAGATCAAGTAATATACAGGGGTGTCAAGCCTGTTCACCGAGTGGCGTAACGGGATTCCACCTCAAGGTCTCCGCAATAAGAGCATTGACAAAAGGTAACTTCTCGCGATCATCAAAATCTGGAAGCCTCCCATGGCCGACGACGGTGTCGATTTCCTTCTGGGCCTGGACCTGAAATTCTGGATGGCGCACCATGGCTAGAATGAAAGAAATAAGTGCTGTTGCGGTCTGGATTCGAGGACGTTAGTAAACTTCCATGTATTCTGTCCAGCGCCTACCGTATCTGCGCCAGCTGAGAATATTGAAGTCAATGTTGGGTCAAACCAGTGAGCGCCAGTGAGTGAGAGTTGTCGCACCGGCGAAAGTACTAGTGGCGCAGTTTTTTATTACGTTCTCCATCACCGAATCCTCGCTTGATTCTATCGAAAACCTCTCCATCATTTGAGTGCAAAATGAGGGGTCGGCCGTGCCTTCTTCCTGTGTGAGCAACGTCAACAGTGTCTGAATTTGAGAATTCTGGAGGGTAGTAAATTGACTGACGATGGCACGCTGAACCCAGCCCCAAGGTTCGTCTCTCAACTTCATAACGGAGCTTTTCCATTCCTTAGCCTTTCTCTTGAAGCTTGCCCCCGGAAACCACGCTGCATACAGAGCCGTTAAGTAAGAACAGAGAAGATAGAGTCGTATGAAAGACAGCTTGTCCACATACCAGGAACGTGCTTCAAGATAGGAAGGTAGTCGACCCAAAAGTGTCCATGGCTGGCTCCTTGCTCTATACCCTCCAGGGCGCCGAGAACCAAGCGGAGGTATGGGTCATCTTCCTCTTGCATTGTATATCCATATGTGATCTTCAGAATGATAGAGCCCGAATAGCTGTGACTGATATCTAGCCCCGAATCTCGTGGTTGGCAAACGCGTCCTCGAAACTCACTTGTTGACGTGCTTAATGAAATCGTGTGGGGAAGTGGTTAGCTTTTCCATCAAGAGATTTGATGCCGCCCTTTGAATGTTGTAGTATTCTGGTATGACGCGCGGTTGAAAACGTTGGTGGAGGGTTTTCCGGTGTAGCCTAGACAATACAGCAGTGTTAGTGCTCAAATCCGTGCGAGGTGCGAGCTCCAGAACAAACCGCCACCAGTCTGTATGCCGGAACGCTGAAGTAGAAAGAGATATAGTATCAGCAGACGCAATCACGTCGACTGAGAACAAGGCGTACCGAGGAGGCTCCATTCCGTACTGGTAGATTACCGGCGAACAATCAATGCCGCATTCAGAGAACCATCACATGTAAGACGAACCCCATGAGATCCTCGTCCATAAACATATGCATGTCTAAACTCCGCCAATACCTGAGCACCCCACAATCCATCTCAGTTCCTCAAAATCCCACTTACCTGGTCGATCGGAATAATTATGCGACCTTTTCTCAAGGAGGGTGTTCATTGCCTCCCGCGAGTTCAAGACGATAGTCCGATGTCCCCAAACCCTTAGTTGAAAGACATCCCCGTATATCTGTGCCCATTTCCGATATCTTACCCACGAGAGATCCCGGCTTGTGGCGATATCCCACACGTTGCCGACCAAAGGGAGCCCCTTGGTCCCGGAGGTAGTGGAAGATTGTGTCGACGCCGCCGACACAGGAGTGAGCACAGAGCAAGAAAGCCGAAGAGACCCGCTAACCCTGCTTGAAAGGAAATGAATGATGCCATGGCTGTACGGGGAGACGTGCAGACGCCTCATTTATAAGTACTGGCAGATATCGATAATGTTTACCGAATCAGGGACATTCGAATTTCGCGGAGAGAAACGATGCCATCAACCATACGGGCCAAGTGGCTACCGAACGACCGCTCTTTTTCGCAATCCAAACTCGAGCGAGCCGAAGATGTTTTTAGGAGCTGTACTTGATCATGTTATGCTAGACGTACCCATGAATAGCTTTGAATTGTCTGATCCAAAAGCGGTGAGGGCACACTGGGGCGATCTGTCATAGGGACACGCGACGATGGGAGTATCAATGTCGCGCGATGGTGATTCTTTCATTCCAATGACATATGAAGAATGTCAGAGCAAGAAATGGACACTGCAGACAGAGCGTTCATGCCAAGGGGTGGCAAGAATGGATTTTCCGGCCCGAGGTTGGGGGGGCCGAAGGCCCTTTAAAAATTTATGTACCTACCAAAATTTTACGTTCTAAGGGGTCCTGGAGGCCTCTCAGAGAGTTGATGATGATGATATTGCTGTAGCCAGAATTGACCACAAACACCCAATGTTAATGGGGTGCTAAATGAAATTATCAGTTATCCAGCACGTGAAGCATGTGCAGCTACGATGGAGGGGGGACTGGGCTTTTAAAACAAAAATCGACCTCGTACTGAATGAGAAATTGACATCCTCTTGGTTCATGCTGGGGTCCGGCTTGGGATCTGGCAATTGGAGCGGCATCGGTGATGATGAACGTGAAGTGATGAGGTTGAAGGACGCAGAAGCGTTGCAAGACAGATTTTTCTGTGGTTATGGTCACTGAAGCAGAGCGCGAGTACTTGAATCACCGCATGACAGAAGCCAGCCGCAGTGTGGGAAATTCTCGGGATTTGCCAGGAGTCCGATTTGGCGCCCAGATGTTCAGACTACCACTAGGGTTGCTACGTTGATCTTTGAACTCAGGTTTTATAGATTATCGAAAGGGCCCGCTGTTCATGGATTATTCCGATCGGTAGTTCGGTGCATGAGATAGGCTATCTCATTCTGTGAGGTTCTCGTTCGACATGAGGAATGAACTAGCTTGGAAGGGGCCTTGTAGCTAGCCAGCAATATGTAAATGACATCCAGAGTTCCGTACTGTACATTGACGCCAGCAGAATAAGTTCGCATACTTGAAGTACAACCATAAGGATCATTGGGTAGAGAGTAATGTGGTGTAGTGCTTATTTCGTTCTACGACGCGCAAATATTTCTTGGGATGAAACGGCATTTGAACGGTAGCGGGTGACTAGAGAACAACAAATCTATTTAGCATTTCTCGTAAATGTAATTATACGGAAGAAACTTTACATACCTCACTCCCCCATCTGAGAACTCAGCCTCAGGGACGACTTCGTTCCCTGCATCGTCGAGTGAACGTGCGATAGTGAAAGTGGCAAGAAGATGTGACACAGCTAGATAGATCGAGGTCATTGCTAGATATCTGCCCGGACAGATCCTAGCTCGAGTGATTAGTATCGGGCAATGGGTAATGGGATCCAAGTGTGGTCCCCGGGTCCAGTGATCGCACCTTCGTCCAAAGCCAAAGGCGAATAGCTCCGGGTTAGGCGGACCTTCCCCGTCGCTTTTCATGAATCGATCCGGATTAAATTCCATCGAGTTGGGCCCATAGAGATTCTCGTCGTGTAGTACCCCCCTGCACCTCGGTTTAGCTTTCGGCACTATTGGAAGAAATTCGGTGTCTACCAGGCATTGGCAAGGATTGTTGTTCCTATGGAACGCGATGTGAGCACAAGGCGTGTAAGTCAACTGCAAGTGTACTAACCTGCCGGAATGAGAAAGCCTTCGTATTCATCGTCATTTGAAGCACGATGAACTATACCTAAATGTCTGGGGTCAAAGTGGGGTAATGGAAAGAGAGTTAAGTTCTTTACCAAGTGGTACGACAGGATGCCACCTCAAGGTCTCTGCTATCAGTGCATTGACAAACGGCAACTTGTCACGATCATCGAAGTCGGGAAGACTACCGAGGCCAACGACAGTGTCGATTTCCTTCTGGGCTCGAACCTGGAATTCAGGATGAAGCACCATGGCCAGAATGAAAATACTAAGCGTCGTTGCGGTCTGGATGAACCGAACGTCAGAACGATGCTATTTTTGCCCGGTTCAGCCCATACCGTGTCTACCCCGGCTGAAATAGTGAAGTATCAATGTCGATATCAACTGGAATAGGGTGTTTTTAAGCCAGCATTTGCGTACCGAGGAAAGCACTAGCAGCGCAGTTCTTAATCACATTTTCCATCGCCGAGTTGTCGCCCGGTGTAACAGAAAACTTGTCTATCGATCGAGAACAAAACGAGGGATCGGCCGCTCCCTCTTCCTACGGAGGAGACGCCAAGTAAGGCTGATAACAGCATTTTTGGAGGGAAAAGGACTAACAGTAGCACGCTGGACCCAATTGAAAGGTTCGTTCCTCAGTTTCTGGTTCGATTCATTCCATTCCTTGGCGTTTCTCTTGAAGCTTGCCCCAGGAAACCATGCTGCGTATGAGAACATAAGATAAGTGAAGGGTATACAAGGTGAACTGTCCACACACCAGGCACGTATTTCAAAGCAGGGAAGTAGTCAACCAAAAAGAATCCGTGGTTGGATGAATCTTCCACTCCTTCTTGAGCATCGAGAACCAAGCGCAAATATGGGTCGTCTTTCCCTTGCAATGTATAGCCATAGGTAATCTTGAGACTGATGAAACCCGAGAAGCTATGGTGTCTGTTTAGCCCTGAACATTCCGCGATGGTTTGTCTACTGACTTGCTAATGTGCTTGATGAAATCATTGGGAGAAGCGGCCAGTTGGTCTATCAAAGATCTTGCCGCTGTTCTTTGAATATCACGGTATTCCGGCATGACGCGTGGTTGATGGAAGGTCCTTCGATGCAACCTAGACGGTCCGACACTATTAGCGTCGAAAACGTGCGAAGATTGAATGCTCAAAGACAAACCACCACCAATCTGTATGTCGGAATACTGTAAGGATAGGTTACGTGAGGCTGTTGCGCACAAACATGTAGGGAGACTGGGCGTACAAGCAAAAGCCCACTCCGCACTGATAGTAGTATCCCCACCGTAGGCCGCAAGGTGAGAATCAATCGCTTTTACGCAGAGCCATTACCAATGAGACGAACCCTACAAGTTCCTTGTCCAGAAACATATGCATGTCTGACCCGTCCGTATGAACACTCCACCGGGATAATGAAGGTTGAAGAGTCTCACTCACCTGGCCGGTCTGAATAATTGTACGACCTCTTATCCAGGAGCGTATTCATCGCTTTCTGAGAGCTGAGGACGATGATCCGATGTCCCAAAACATTCAATTGGAAGATGCTCCCGTAGGTCTGAGCCCACTTCCAATATTGTATCCACAAATGGTCCCGACGTTGGGTGAAGTCCCACATGTTACCGAGCAAAGGGAGTCCCCTTGGGCCAGGAGGTAGTGGAAGTTGGTGACGATGCCGACGTAAAAGTCGTAAAAGCGAGCACAGGGCAAGAAAGGTGAAGAGGACCACTGTAATCATTTCGAAAGAGACAAAAGGTGCCATGGAGTACACTGAAGACGCTCAAAGCCCAAGCTGGTGGCTATTTTATACCTACCACTGAAAGCTTCCGAACAACGGACCCGCACTGAGAAACTGTTGCGTTAAATTGCCTTCCGGCCTGGATATAGACGCTATTCCTGAGAGTCAACTCGCTCGGTTTCGCGATACAGACCAGATCAAGCTAAAAATACTCTCAGGGACTACGTTTGGGAGGTTATACAAGACGTACGAATGAATAGCTTTGACTTGCTTAATGTGGAATGGGTGGTGCCCCGGTGGAAGCACAGGGTGGTAACTGTCATGCGAATGGGTCTTCCTTCGTATAAGTAACGAGGACATGGGGTCAGAAGAGTCGATGAGTCGATGTGATGCGCGACGGTGTTTCCTTTATCTCGGCAGTGGGATATCGATGGGCCGCGCGATGCGAGTTCCCGCAATGAACAGACAAGACTTCGCGGAGACACGTCGACGTGCACTGGGACCACCAGAATGCTCCAGAATGACGCTGATGGTGAAGATGGTTTTGTAACAAGTGGAATTTGGGGATTGTCGGAGGAGCCCTCGCTGTGGTATGGAGGGTTCCGTGATGGTCAAAGGTTCTTGAACAAGCGTGGGAGTAATCGTTCCTCAGCCTCGCGATTCAAACCTAAAGAATTGTCGGAGGTTCCTCATTCCCATTGCGCAGCTGGAGCGAATGTTATCGTGAGAGTGTCTGATAAGAGCCGCAAGGTTGATCATCAGGCGAAAGCATCGGCATCTTGATTCTCTCAACCGCCCACTACCACCTTTTCGTACGAGTGCTGGCCTGCAGAATTTTGATCCTAAAAATAAGCTGAGCCACAAAGTGACGTCTGATGACGCCCTTTGAGTGCCGGTATGATGTGTGACTGAAAAGGCGGAAGACTCTTCAGCGTAACCAGGAACCTAGACAATCCGACTCTTGAAGAACATCAGCCTGTCCGTGAACGAACTATGGGTCTATGTAGCCTTCATTATTGAAAGTGTCACTTCACTTACGAGTACGAAATTGGCCGAGACGTTGTCAAGACGCTTGATGAGACCTTTGATGACGGTCCAGGTCCCAATAACAGCAGTCCCAGAGAATCATTGCACACTTCTGAGTGATACTCAAGCAGCCTGAGCCATATAGTTGGCAGATGAAGCCTTCGCTAGAGAGTCGACATAAGAAGAGCGAGCGGAGACGTGTGTGATTGCCAGGGGGTTTTGGAATACGACATCGCGATTCGACCAGATATTCCGGGTAGGTATCAAGGGATATTCAAGGTGTACGGAGTAAGTAGAGTTCTGAGAGCAAGGATCTTCAGCTACGCTTCACATGAGTTTTGTATCGTGCCCAGAAGCTCAGTCTACCCGCCTGAAGACCTATTTCACCTCCTTCTCTCGACTCCCGATCTGCCCTCCCGCATTGATGTCAGTCAAAACCTGACAGAAAGATCTGTCAGTACGCCTAGTAGCAAGTCAGAAGACAATGCCAAAGTCTATCGTATTGCACTAGAATCAGCGACTCGGGAGTCTCCTCTAGCTCGAAGCTTTGGAGCGAATGTTGGTGCCAGTGATGACTTGAGAAAGATAGATCACCGCTCGCGAAGCTCTAGATATAGGAAATAAAACATCCGAGATGAAGTGTGAGCTTTGGGAGGGACGTACCGTCAAATAAGTAACCTCAAGTTACATG
The DNA here is from genome assembly GCA_024721195.1 of Marasmius sp. AFHP31. NCBI lineage: Eukaryota > Fungi > Basidiomycota > Agaricomycetes > Agaricales > Marasmiaceae > Marasmius > Marasmius sp. AFHP31. Next base: position 90,449 of record JANHQD010002036.1, read on the forward strand.
ATGGTCGGTGAGAAGTATAAATAAGCGCCGAACCCGGAATGGCCCTCTTCTGACACCATGTCAATTCCCCGGTATCCCAGCCGGTATATAGCCTGCTCCTCAACAAGCCTCAGACGTCCTTGACCAAGCTTATTCATGGCTGACTTGGCTCATTCCTCAAGGTCTATGCTTTTGTTCTTTCCAGTCCAACTCGTGAATTTGTCCGTGCCATTGAATGTAGGAAGTTTCTGCCGTGACCTCAGCCATCTTTCAGTGATCGACGCCGCCCCGAAAAGCACAAACGCAACTGTCACGTCCTGTACACTACGAGGTAGCACCGTAAGATCGATGAACCATGCGCCATTAACCATATTCTCAGCACTCCGATCGGAAGAGTCTATTATAGAGTAACTAGGAGGGTTCTCGTTTCACAAAGGTGTCTTATAGCTGGTCGATCATATATGGTCAAAATCCCAAGCTCGATATCGTACATTTACCCCCGGCCGAGTACTAGTAAGTAAAAACATCATCCGTTGTAGCGCTCGGTTTTGCTTCTAAGATGTGCAAGGATTTCTCGGAATGAAACGGCATTTGAACGGTAGCGGGTGACTAGAAACAGACCAAATCTCTTCAGTTTTTCTTGTGGACACGACCGTGCGGAGGAAGCTTGGTATACCTCACTACCCCGTCTGCGAACGCAATTTCAGGAGTGATTTCATTGCCTGCATCGTCGAGTGGACGCGCGATGGTAAAAGTGGCGATAAGCCGCGACACGGCCAAATAAATCGAGTTCATCGCCAAGTATCTCCCCGGACAAATCCTGTCTCAAGGAGTCAGTATCGGGCAATAGCAAATGAGCAACGAGTGCTGAGTCACGTAGTCGTACCTTCGTCCGAAGCCAAAGGCGAATAACTCTGGATTGGGTGGACCTTCCCTACCACCCATCATAAATCTATACGGATTGAACGCTGTCGGGTCGGGCCCGTAGAGTTTCTCGTCATGTAATGCTGTCCTGCATTTCAGTTTAGTGATCGCGACCAGTGGTATATAAAAGATATTTGCTGTCTACCAGGCATTGGCAATGATTGTTGTCCCTGAGGGGCGTATCGTGAGCCCAGAATGTCCATATCTGCAAGCGCACTGACCTGCCGGAATGAAGTAGCCTGCGTATTCGTCGTCAATCAAAGCTCGATGAGCCACACCTCATAACATGTGATTAGCTTGATCGAGTGTGCAATGAAACTTAGAGGGCGTAGTACTAGCTCACCTAGTGGTGCAACGGGATGCCACCTCAAGGTCTCTGCAATGAGTGCATTAACGAATGGCAACTTGTCGCGATCACTGAAGTCGAGAGTCCCTCCCAGTGGGCCAACGACACTGTCAATCTCCGTCTGAGCTCGGATCTGGAGCTCGGGGTGGAGTGACATTGCCAGAATAAAACAGCAGAGTGTTGCTGCCGTCTGAATAATACTTTATGTCAGGAAGACCTCGTTTCACGAGATCAGTTCATACCGTTTCTGCCCCAGCTGAGACATTGAAGCATCGAAGTTAAGGTTGGCTAAAGCAACTTGAGGATGTCAAGCGAGTTTCCTTACCGACGAAGGCATTAGCCGCACAGTTTTTGATTACATCCTCCATTACTGAGTTGTCGCCTGGTGTGATCGAAGAACGCTCGATCAATCGAATGCAAAACGAAGGCTCAGCCGATCCCTCTTCCTGTGGCAGGCAGCAGAGAAGATGTCAGGTCCGACTCAGAGAGTTTGGACGGGCGCAGTGACTCGGACTCACAATGGCACGCTTGACCCAGTTCCAGGGTTCGTTTTTTAGCCTCGAGTTAGCTTCTTTCCATTCCCTGGCTTTTATCTTGAAACCCCCACCAGGAAACCACGCTACACACGAAATCGTAAGATCAATGACGAATAGGGTCATATAGTGGGCGACTCGCTCACATACCAGGCACGTACTTCAGGAAAGGAAAGTAGTCGACCCAGAAGAATCCGTGGCTGCCTGATTTATCTATTCCCTCCATCGCGCCGAGAACCAGACACATGTATGGGTCATCTTTCTCTTGCAGTGTGTAGCCGTATGTGATTTTTAGAAGGATAGAGCCTGCATAGCTGTGGGGTTCTTGAGCCATAAACTTTCATAATCAAATGTGACGCGCACCCACTTGTTGATGTGGTCAAAGAAATTAGCCGGGGAAGCAGCCAGTTTGCCCATCAAAGATTCTGCCGCCGTTCTCTGAATGTTGTAGTATTCCGGCATGACGCGTGGTTGAAAGCGTTGATGGACGGTTCTTCGGTGCAACCTAGACGGTCCAACAGTATCAGCTTCGAAGAGTGTCAAGATGTGAATGCTTCAAGACAAGACAAACCGCCACCAGTCGTTATGACGGAATGCTGTAGGTACAGGCCACAGGATATCAGGTCAGCATGCGCCAAACGCGTAGGGAGACTGAGGCGTACTGAAGAAACCCCACTCCGTGCTGATAAAACCCGGAGGCCGCAAGCGAATAATCAGTCTCTCGTTCAGTACCATTACGAACGAGACACACCCTACGAGTTGCTTGTCCAGAAACATATGCATATCTATGCCGTTGGTACTTTAGCTCGCCGCAGTCTAGTTATATGCCATGAACTGAACAATCATACCCACCTGGTCGATCCGAATAGTTATACGACCTCTTTTCGAGGAGCGTAGTCATTGCCTCTCTCGAGTTCAAAACGATAGTCCGGTGTCCCAAAATCCTCAATTGGAAGATGTCTCCGTAGACCTGAGCCCATTTCCAATATCTTATCCATGAGAGATCCTGGCTTCTGGCGATGTCCCACATATTTCCGATCAGAGGTAGCCCCCTTGGTCCTGGAGGGAGCGGAAGGATGTGTCGACGCCGGCCCAGAAGTGAGCACAGGGCAAGAAAGGTGAAGACACCTGCTAACACTTGGAAAGAGACGTTGAACGATGCCATAGCGTCACAGTGATGAGATAGGTATGCAGGGCTCATATTTATACCAGACCATATTTCAGTAATAGCTGCCGAATGAGGGTCATTCATTGAGAAAATAATGCGGTAAACTTTCTCCTGTGGGTCAGATGCCATTTTTCGGTGTGGAGCATACCTTGCTTCTGCACTAGAAAACTAAAAGCTCGATTAAGATAAAATTTACTCAGGGACTGTTCTTGTAGGTGTTATGGAAGACATACCGATGCTTTTCTTTGCTCAATCATTGTAGAAACGATGTTGTTGAGAGCACATTGGAGTAACCTGCCGCGCGGATAGGTCTAATGACCCAACCAAAGAGTCGAAAAATCAATTCTTTGCGTCGGTGACATGGGAATACGGAACGACGAAAATGCCGTACGGTCACACCAGCATCCATTGTCTGGACTTACACAGCCAGGAATAGAGAATGTTGTGGGGTTGCTCTGATATTCGTTGCGCCCATACTCCTCTGTGGTAGGTATCTCGCCACGAGCAAACTATTATCCCCGAAGACCGCCACTCAACGTTGTGTGTGATCGTGAGAGTGACTTTGGTGGCATGGGGTAACTCGGTGGGATTGGAGGGGTTCTGGGATTGCTAGAGGTACTCTCGGTGGTGATGGTTATCGAATGAGCTGCAGCGTGCCCTCAGCCCTGGACTCGGAGCATTCATTCGCGTCTCAACTCTCGGACCCGTCGGAAGAGTCACCGGCCCGGGTGTTTCCGGCCTATCATTCGAATGAACCCCATGTGCCAATATCGGAGGCGAAGTTTTGACCTGGATAGCCTCCACCACAACTCCCCTCCGCTCTCCTATTACTTTGCTTGTATTCTATCAGGCCTACTGTGCTGCTTGACTCATGACGGCAGTCCTTCAAAAATGGTCCATACTTGTAGTGGTTGGTGGGTGTTTCTTCCCTTTGTTTGTAGCTCAATCCTCCGATCGGTATCCCGGGATCGTTGTGGATATTCAGTGTTAGGTCCGTGGATATGACGACAACATGACGCGCGGTTTCAGTCTTTTGACCTACTGACACGCAATAAATTAGGATAGAGTTGATGCAACAAAGTTCCTGTTGCACCTCGGCAATACACTCGCAGCTAAACGTAGTCTGGACGAATACCTATACCCGCTGGCTGCTTTTGGAAGGCACGATTATGGAGCCACCAGCGCCGTCGGAGTCGTGATCTGATCATTGGGGCCATAGTTCTGGGAAGTGTAGGCTGGTTCGCTTGATTCACGGTGTCGCGCGAGGTTTCCTGGGTATAAAGCGGCATTTGAACGGTAGCGGATGACTGGGAATGCAGATTCTCCTCAACATTTACCAGAAATATAGCTATGCGGAAGAAACTTTACGTACCTCACCACCCCGTCTGAGAAAACAACCTCGGGAACGACTTCGTTTCCCGCGTCGTCAAGCGGGCGTGCGATGGTAAAGGCGGCGAGAAGGTGCGAAATGGCCAGATAAATTGAGTTTAATGCCACATATCTCCCCGGGCAAACTCTGCCTCGGAAGGTAAGCAATGGACAATGAGATATAGGTGGTCGTTGGGGATGCCGAATCCAAGGGGGTCAACAATTGCGCACCTTCGTCCAAAGCCAAAAGCAAAGAGCGCCGGATTGGGGGGAATCTCTCCGTCAATTTTGATAAATCGATCTGGATTGAATTCCGTTGGGTTGGGCCCGTAAAGATTCTCGTCGTGCAATACTGCCCTAATATTCGGGTCAGCTTCTAACCCGGTGATGCATCTAAAACAACTGGTGTCTACCAGGCATTGGCAATGATCGTGGTTCCTGAGTAGTATGAGCGTAATCCGAAGATGTAATGATCAGCAAGTGTGCTAACCTGCTGGAATGAGATAGCCTTCGTATTCGTCGTCATCTGAAGCTCGATGAGCCACGCCTGGACCCGCAGTCAAGATGAGTGATGCCGAAGGAGAGTCGAATTATTCACCGAGTGGTACGACAGGATTCCACCTCAGGGTCTCTGCAATCAGTGCATTGACAAACGGCAACTTGTCGCGATCATCAAAGTCGGGAAGACTGCCGAAGCCGACGACAGTGTCGATTTCCTTCTGGGCTCGTATCTGAAATTCAGGATGGAGCGCCATGACCAGAATGAAAGAAACGAGTGCTGTTGCGGTCTAAAGAAGCGAAGCGTCAGTACGAAGCTGCCAGCGGCTTCACGATTCAGCTCGTACCGTCTCTGCCCCGGCTAGGAGTGTAGCATCGAAGTCAAAATCGACGAGAACAGAACATTGAGCGATTCATTTAATTTCACGCACCGATGAAAGCACTAGCAGCGCAGTTCTTGATCACATTCTCCATCGCCGAGTTGTCGCCCGGTGTGACAGCAAATCTGTCCATCAAGCGGGTGCAGAACGAGGAATCGGCCGCTCCCTCTTCCTATAGAAGCGACGTCAAATGAATACTGGGATTTGAATAGTTCGGAGGGGAGATGCCCAACCATAGTATGCTGAACCCAGCTATAAGGTTCGTCTCTCAGCCTCTGGTTGAACCGTCTCCACTCCCTGGCTTTTCTTTTGAATCTTGCCCCCGGAAACCACGCTGCACACAAAACCATAGGGACTCAGAGTGAATGGCTGAATAAAAGGTGGCCGGTCCACATACCGGGCACGTATTTCAGTACAGGAAAGTAGTCGACCCAAAAGAATCCGTGGCTGGATGATTCTTCAATCCCCTCTGCGGCGTCAAGAACCAAGCGCATGTATGGGTCGTCTTTTGCTTGTAATGTATAGCCATAGGCGATTTTGAGAATAATGGAGCCCGAGAATCTGTGGCGTCTGTTTAGACTCGGAGATCTCGTCGTCAAATCTGCCCACTCACTCGTTGATGTGGTCGATGAAATTACTAGGAGAAGTGGCCAGTTTATCCATCAAAGATCCTGTCGCTGTTCTTTGGATATTGTGGTATTCCGGCATGATGCGTGGTTGGAAACGTTGGTGGAAAGTTCTTCGATGCAACCTGGACGGCCCATCACTATTAGCGCAAATGGTGTATGGAGTGTGGATGCTCCAGGACGAACCGCCACCAATCCGTGTGTCGGAATCCTGTTAAAACAGGATACGTGGGGTCAGCACTTTAGCGGTTGCATCGCGTTGGGAGGTTGAGACGTACCGACAAAACCCCACTCCGCACTGGTAGGGCCGCAAGTAAAGGATCAATACCTCATCGAGAGAACCACGACAGACGAGACGAACCTCACAAGCTCCTTGTCCAAGAACATATGCATGTCTGAGTGGTCAGTGCGCGAGCTCGATATGCCACCAGTCAAGGAGTCACACTCACCTGGCCGGTCCGAATAATTATACGACCGTTTGTCCAGAAGCGTAGTTATTGCTTTCCGCGAGTTGAGAACGACAACCCGGTGTCCCAAAACCTGCACTTGAAAGATGTCCCCGTACACCTGACCCCATTTCCAATATCTTATCCACGAAAGATCCTGGCTTTTGGCGATGTCCCACATGTTGCCAATCAAAGGGAGACCCCTTGGTCCCGGAGGTAGTGGAAGGTTGTGACGACGCCGACGCAGGGGCAGGAGCAGAGCAAGGAAGGCGCAGAGACCCGCGAACACTTGGAAGGAGATGAATGTTGCCATGGGTTGCATCAGGAGGCATACAGAACCCTCGTTTATACCATGGATCAGTAATAGTTTCCGAGCAACGAACAAAGTTCACTGGGATTGAAACATTACGGTAACTTGCTTCTGAGGGTCAGATGCCGTTCGTTTTCGCGAGTCAGACTCGATTGAGCTGAGAATCTTCTCAGGGACTGTCCTTGTAGATATTTTGTAGGACATACCGGTAATTCCTTCCGCTCAGATGATATAAAAACAATGGTGCTCTAAGAGCCTGTTGGAGTAACCGGCCACGCGGATAGGTCTAATGACACGACGCAAAAGGGCTGATGGTAAGCTCTTTGTCTCAGCGACGAATGGCTCGGATTAGAGGATCGCTAAAAAACTCACAATCCGGTGATGATGTGTTCAGAGGTTATCAGACGAGCCGCGAGCGTGAGAGCGACCGATCCTACCTCGAAGTCCGAGTCCGAAGAGTCACCGGAGCCTCCGCACTCCCATTGCGCAGTTGAAGTGAATGTCGTCGTACGAGTCTCTGATAAGAGCGGCAACGTCGGATAGCAAACCAAAGAAGCGATAGCGCAAATTTTCTTGACTGCCCACCACCTTTTCGTCCGAGCCCTGTCATGACCTCCAAACTTTTCCAACCAATAACGATCGGAGACGTCAAGTTGGGCCACAGAGTGGTCCTTGCACCGTGCACGAGACTACGAGTGGGTGCAGACCACGTACCACACGTCGATTTGGTAAAAGAGTACTATTCTCAACGTGCAAGCGAGCCTGAAACTCTTCTGATCACAGAGGCCACGCTCGTTCACCCTCGAGCTGGCGGACAAGGCAACGTCCCTGGGATATGGTCAGATGACCAGATCAAAGCGTGGAAAGAGGTAAGTCTAATCGGATGAATCGAGGGTGGATGGGCTCACTCCTGTAGGTTGTCAGTGCGGTACATGCCAAGGGATCCTTCATTTACCTCCAGCTGTGGGCTCTCGGTCGTGCAGCGCATCCTGAACGACTTCAACATGAGGACCCCCCGTACCCATACGTATCGGCATCCGATATACCAATGTCGGGTCGGCCGATGGCTCCTCGTCAATTAACCGTGGAAGAAATAAAGGAGTATGTCCAATTCTTCGCTGAAGCGGCGGTGAACGCTGTCCAAAAAGCCGAATTCGATGGCGTTGAGGTCCACGGGGCAAACGGTTATCTCATGGAGCAGTTTTTGAAGGAAGCGAGCAATAGGCGGACTGATTCGTATGGGGGTAGTGCCGAGAACCGCGCAAGATTTGCCTTAGAAGTGGTCGATGCCGTGGTGAAAGCCGTGGGACCACGGAAGACAGGACTGCGACTGAGTCCTTGGAACACATATCAAGGTCCATAAGTTGGAAGATGTTATTGCAGTCAAACACTCACGTCCATTGCAGACACTGGCGACAAAGATCCTGTGCCAACCTATTCGTATCTCGTGAAAGAACTGAAGAGGGCTCATCCAAACCTCGCGTACCTTCATGTTGCTGATGGTCCGGTAGATCACGGTGCTGGTAGCCTTAGCATTCATGAATTCATCCGAGAGATCTGGACAAAAGGTCCAGAAGGGAACGAAGAAGAGAAGGGACGCAGGCTGATCTCTGCAGGTAATTTCGACCTCGATACTGGTGCAGAGATGGCAGACACAAAAGGAGATCTTGTGGCATACGGAAGACGATTCCTCGCTAATGTACGTGAATCCTGTTTTCGGAGGGAAAGCGTTGAGCTGAAAGCCCTTGATCATCGCAATAGCCCGACTTACCATACCGGCTAAGACATAATGTCTCGTTGAACCCACACGACGCACCTACTTTTTATGTTGCAGGGAGTCTTGACCCTAAAGGATACATAGATTACCCCTTTGCCTCGAAAGGTTCGGTGAAATTCACGACTCACCTGTAGTTGTCTATATCCGAGTATCTGCTTTGGAAGGTTATGTATGCATAGAGAAGTAGCTCTCGGGAACAAGTTGAGGCATGTTAAGGACGCGTTCTGTTCAACTTGCCGAGTGCATGAGAAACGTCGAGTAATGGAGGGGAGTATCATTATGAAACACAGGAAAGCGAGTGAAATATAAGCCCAGAAGATGAGGAGTGTATTTGAGTCTGGTCAGATTGATTGAAGATCGATTCGAACAGATTCGAACCCATGAAAACCAGCGTAGAAGAGCGTCGAGCGATACGTAGTGGGTGCTCGTGGGTGACATCAAAGTCCGGAACTCTCTGCCGGTCCGGCAGCTCGCGTGGCTTATCGCGTAAGAACTCCAACCATAACAACTGCTTGGACCGAAACTGAAACAAATTACAATACATTACACTTGACCACCTACGCTCTCAATTGCTACCCAACTAGAACCCCTTCATTCTCTTGACCATCATGGCCAAGTCAACCAAGTCTACGGCACCTGAGGAAATCCAAATTTCTCCCAGGAAAGTTAGACCAATGCCGTCGAGGCGAAACCTTCGCGCAGGCGCGAAGCGACAGGAGGAAGACAAGCCAGGAAAGGAGAATGATGGAGCAGAAGAGATTGAAGTGGAAGAGCAAGATTTAGCGAGCATGAAGACACGTCGTACGCCGCGGAAACCGGTCTCTCGAGTGGGTAGGAATGTGAAAGCACCCAAGAGCAAGGCTAAAGCCAAACCCCAAGCGAAATTACTGGACGAAGATGAGGAAATGGAGGATTTACCGGAAGACGAGGATATTGAAGAAGGTGACCTGGGTGTTGTCGGACGGGGTGAGGGCAGCAAACGAACTAGGAAGGAATACGATAGCGATGCGTTGGACGATGACGATGAGGACACACCGACGAAGAAACGGACTTCAACCAAGAGGAAACGCGCTTCAACCTCTGAGTCCCCCGCAAAGAAACCCTCACCCAGAAAGAAGAGGCGAAGGGTCGCGAAGGATGAGACTGAGGATGAATACGAGGACTTGGATTTGAAGGAAGGTCAAGAGGTTGTTGGTCAAGTTGTACAGGCGCCCAAGACCGGCAGAGGTGATTCTCACTCTTTGTTTACCGGGTAATGACAGACTGAAGTATCTCGCATAGTTTCTGCCGGTCAAATATCAAAGAATACTATGGATTTTCTCTCAAAACTAGCCGATCCAGCTTGTAACGATCGCGAATGGTGCGCTAGTCTTGTCCTTGCTAAACTCGCTATTCATTCGATCTGCATAGGTTCAAACTACACGGTTTGTGATGCGAGCGTTTTCATCCTCTTGGTTTTTGACATGGAATCTTAGAGCCCGTGTATCGTCTCGCCGAGAAGGAGTGGAAAGACTTTGTGGAGAAGTTCACCGACCTCTTGATCGAGGTGGACGACCAAATACCACCACTTCCTCCACGAGATGTTATTCATCGGATCTACAGAGATGCGAGTTGCCTCAGACAAAGATGTAATCGTCGTACTGACTGTGAGAATCTCCAGATCAGGTTTAGCAACGACAAGACACCATATAAACGCTCCTTTTCTGCATCCTTTTCGCGAAGTGGCCGAAAAGGAATTTTCGCTCATTGTGAGTCGTTCGTCGCTTGAACAAGCTTTTTACTGAAGACGCGCCCACTTCTCAGATCACATGTAAGCCCAACCGGCGTTCACGATTCATCCAACGCTAAATTGGGCCATTGTATTCTCTAGATCAGGTTGGTTCGCCAACTTCGTCAATGTATAGGAGACTTATGGCAATGCATGACCTACAGTCCGACCAGGAGGTCAAAGCGTTATCGCTGGCGGTTCGTGGTGTCCGGGAAGGAACGAGTTAGCTACCATCAGGTTTGTCTACTCGACCCAAGAAACAATGCCCCGTTGCTCACTATGACACATTTCAGGGCGAATCTCATGCGCAATCCGCAGCCATTCAGGGATATCATTTCTGCCCCCGACTTCGTTAGATACTTTGGCGAAGCCAAACCCCAAGCCAACGGCGAGCGATCCAATATCTTTGGGGGAGAGGACGAGTTGAAGACTGCCCCCAAAGGCGTGGAAAAGGACCACAAGTCAGTTCTTTTACTTGTTCAAAGACGTAGACGGTGTCTGAAACCACACCATTACAGGGATATCGACCTACTGAGGTGTCGCTCGTTTGCCGTTGTGCACAAGTAGGTTCTACCTCCGAACGACACAACGGAAGCAGGTAGCTGACTTGTCTATATTGCTGGTACTAGATTCCTTGACTCCGAAGTTCTGGAAGCAGATTTCAACGAGAAACTGGCGGAGGTGGCTACTATCCTACAGCCCTTTGTTCATTGGTATCGTGACGTCCTCCCTTGGGTCCCCGACGTTTTGCTAACGCCTCTACCCTCGGCAGTCTCAATGACTTGATGGTCCTACAAGATGGCGATGACGACGATGACGGGTAATGGGTATCGGGTCCGCTGGACTACCTAGTTGCCTCCGTGTGCTCCGGAGCACGATTCTATTTCACGTTTTAGCGGTTTGAATTTGTATGGTACCATCTCCTTTCCTGCAAGGCAGCGCCTGGCGAGTTAACATTGATTCCCAATATTAGATTTGTCTACCCGTCTAACTTTTTTCTAAGTTCATAAGCCGAATCTAAGTATCAGGTTTTGCGAACGGTCCTCCAGCCTTTATAAAATGTCTAGCGGTTCGGGCTTAGTTTTTTGGAGCGAACGGATAGTCCGTGTATCCCTTAGGGTCTAGGCTTCCCGGAACGTAAAAGGTGGTCCGATCATAAGGTGTTAGAGGAACGTTGTGTTTGAGTCGGTACGGCAGGTCGGGCTAATGGGAATAGGTCAGCACGCAGATCTCTCTGTCAACGTTTGAAGGGAGTATAACGACGCACATTCGCAATGAATCGCCTTCCATACGCAATAAGGTCTCCTGTGGTATCGGCAAGCTGTGTCCCGCTCGCCAAGTCAAAGTTGCCCGCAGAAATCAGCCGGCGACCGTCCTCTGTGTCATTTCCTCCGGGGCCTTTCGTCCAGATCTCCCTGATGAACTCGTTGCTACGGTCCTCGACGTCCTCTATCTCGACAGCGTTATCAATTCGAGGATCGATGACATGGATGTACGCGAGGGTTGGATGAGCTTTCTTGAGCTCTCTGACGAGGTACGAATACGTCGGAATGGGGTCCTTGACGCCAGTTTCTGTACAAACGTCAGTGCATTCACCTAAAACAAATCTGCGTCGCTCCTACCTTGCCACGTATTCCAGGGACTCAACCTCAACCCCGTCTTCCTCGGACCAACGGCTTTCACAACAGCGTCAACCACCTCCAACGCGAACCTCGCTTGGTTCTCGGGGCTCCCTCCATATTGGTCAGTACGCCTATTACTCGACTCCTTCAAGAACTGCTCGATGAGGTACCCATTCGCTCCATGGACCTCCACGCCGTCGAATCCGGCTCTATGGACAGCGTTTTTAGCGGCGTCGGCGTAGTATTGGACATAGTCCTTGATCTCTTCAATCGTCAAAGGGCGAGGGGCTATCGGGCGGTCCGACATGGGAAGATCGGATGCTGATACGTAGGGGTAAGAAGGGTCTTCAGCGTGGAATTGATCGGGTTCTGCTGCACGACCAAGAGCCCATAGCTGGAGGTACACATACGACCCTTTTGCGTGGATCGCGTCGACAATCTACGAACACAGCAGAATGTAAAAAGGGAGGTAAATCAATCTGGACGCCAATTACAGGTACGAGCTGAGCAAATACCTCTTTCCAAGCTGCGACTTGCGCGTCTGACCAGATTCCAGGGATATGGGTGTATCCACCAGCTCGAGGATGAATAGCCGTTCCCTCTGTGATGAGAAGAGTTCCTGGTTCGCTTGCACGTTGAGAGTAATACTCCTTCACCAGTGGGAGAGGTACATGGTCCGCGCTTGCCCTAAATCGAGTAAGAGGTGCCAACACCACTCTGTGGTTCAGCTTGATGTCCCCGACCTTGATGGGCTGAAAAAGTTGAGAGTTGGAGGATGTCATAAGTAGAGTTGTTGATTAGCTAGGGGGACAAAAAAATTGTCGAAGGGGTTTTGAGACCTTTCATGTGCCCGGGCTCGGGATAAAGCGAGCTTCGTCATCCGGCATTGTTTTTAGAAATTTCATGAACATTAGTGAGCATTCCGTGATCGCGGAGTATTTTGAGGTTGTGGAGGGTTGTGGGTGAAAGATACTGCTGTGAATTCGACTACATACCGCGTTCTCGTCCCTCTACGCTTGCTCATTTTCTGGTCGCAAGCGAATGAGAGGTAGACAACGTGAGGTCACTCCATAGTAAGTAGGTAGAAAATTGTGGACACCGGTTTCAAGTCTTGACTGACTTTATTGAAAGGATTATGGACAACTGTCAACGAAATTGTAAGCTGCAACAGTAGCAGAGTAGCCCCTCTTATATCCCAGGAGAGTCACTTTGTTATCAGAGCTCGATGTGACGATTGAGCGTCCCATCGGTCCCGTAAGTCGACTTGGACATGGTTTCGGGTATTCGCTGGACACAGCAGTCTGCAAAAATGACACCATGCGTGGGGGTACCTGCAGGACCTTGCAACGTGTTAACGAAAATCTGCGCGGGTTTTTTCGCAAACGAGACATTTACAGTTCTTCGCCAACAGTTCGACCCCCCCACTTAGATCGACCCATGCATGTAGCGATATTGAAGCTGCTCCGCCCGCTCACAGTAGGGTGACTTCGTCCTGAACTTTCGGTACAGAACGGCCACCTTGCGGCCGAGGCTCTACAGTGTCAAACGACGGAGGTTCCAGAGCCTCTATGGTGTGAGTTGCATCACGCAAAGTGTCTTCCTGTGTATCCTCCACAAAGTTCTTGACCTGCTCTCCAGCTGTCACCGCTCCGTCCCATCCAGGAATTGGCCGGTAGGTCTTCTTCAAGGCCTCCACTCTCTGAAAGTACTTCGGGTGCAAAATTCCGTGCTCGCCTTCCGTCAGGAGAACCCCATTGGTAGAGACGTAGAACTTGATCCCGTTAGCCATGGCTTTGTCGAGGTCGATATATATCAGTATTCGAGAGCCTTTTCGCATCCCTACGCAACATGTTAAGGTCTCGGGGGGCCCGTGGAAGGGTTTGAGTGATCAACGTACCACTGATGACTCCATTAGCTGCGACTCCTTGAGCAAGGTGTATGTGATTTCGGGCCTTCCGTGAGAGGCCCTGTGTAGCTGGAGGCAACCCCATCAGAGCACGGCGAGAGAGACAGTTTAGTGCTTCGTCCTCACATATCGTTTTCCAAGCCTCCACTGATGTCCCATGGACCGCCATCGGAATTTCATCCGAAGACGTGATTCTTCTCAGTTCCAGATTGCTGACCGCCTTCGGTTTGACACGTATCGTCAACATTTCGTCGGCCAAAACGATACACACGCGTACTCACAGTCATCGAATGCCCTTGATTCGCCCTTATCCACCAACTGTCCATATGTGGTTGAGACGAAGGCCCTGCTGCACTTCCATGTGGCTCGTACGAAAGCGTAAACCGCTGCTTCCTGTCCATCTGGACAATTTTCTCAAGTCCCAGGAAGTCTAGGCCGTTCAGTTCCGTCGCTCGGAGCTACCGTGATTCGAGCAGTTAGTTCATTGTCGCATGCGAGTTGCGAGTGAGAAGGCGAACGGAAACCCACCAGATCCCTCACTCTCACATAACCATCGGAGCGTACAGGAAGTCCTTCTCGTTCTGCGGCGTGTCTCAAAAGCCAGGACATTGTTTTGGAGATACGGACACGACTTTCATCCTGTTTTTGGGTGGGCAGGTTCGGGCGTTCTCCTCCAGAAGGATGTTCCGGTTTCTTTCGATTAGTGTGTATTGTTCTGGTTGCGAATGTCCGTATGCCCTTGCAGAAAGAAATTTGAGAACGGAAAGACATGATGGTGGTACTTAGAAGAGCGACGCGCAACAGACGCGACCCGCGCTTCGAACTCAAATTCTCCCAGGGGTCCCTCACAACCTCTCACAACCACTCAGAGATATTTGTCGAACAAAACAATTTTCGGATACATAGGTGAAAGTTCTCGATTGTGACTCTACTATTACAGATGTGAATGCGATGCTCTATAAACAATTGTCTCGTGTGCCCAGTCTATGTCAAAATGAGAGAAAGAGATGAGGGTATACCAGTCTAATGGAAAAAAGAGATCCGTGCGCAATACATAGTAGTGAATGCATAGAGTAGAAAAATGGCAGTGGGTATACTAATGTATGTACTGTGTATGTATCGCGACAACGAAAGCAGACTGATATAGGAAGAAAGGATGCAAAAAAGAAACGAAAATAAAGAAAAGGTGCTGGTTCTCTTTAACCCCACGTCTAATTGTTCTTGAGAAGCATTACGGATGGAAGTCGATAGTGTATGTTGGGTGCGATCAAGGAAATTAGGATGTACGCCTTCTGTATGGATACACGAAAGAGTACAAGCGATGTGGGTTGTTGGGAGATAGCAATAATATAGCAGATTGATTTGACGAGCAGCAGGGAGACAACTTTTGTGATGTGGCCATTGACTGAGAGCAGCGCATGAGAGTCGAATATCGAGGGAGTCGAGGAGAGGGAGTCGAGAAATCATGAAGTTGGCATAAGATAAAGAGGAAGTCGAGAAGCATGAGGGAACGTCGATTGCCGAGTCGGTAATCCGTGGGCCGGGCTAGTGTCGTAGTAATGGGGAACCATTAGGTGGCATTTACCACCATCCGCCGCCACCAGCACCTCCTCCGTATCCACCTCCACCACCGTAGCCTCCGCCTCCGCCTCCACCACCATAGGACGGACCGCCGCTGTAGGACGAGGCACGATTACCGTACCCGCCGTACCCACCCCCACCGTAACCGCCTCCTCCTCCTCCGCCGCCGCCTCCACCACCGGCTCTGTAGTCACGGCCACCGCTGCGGCCTCCACCACGACCACCGCCACGGCCACCGCGCCCACGGTAGGAACCACCAAACGAAGCTTCGTGTGCACTCTGCTCGAGCCACGGGGGAATATCCTGGTTGGCCTCCCTCAAGAGCTCGACGAGGTCACGCACAATATTCTTGTTGCCTTTGTTGAAGAACGCGGTACTGACACCAGTGTTACCGGCACGACCCGTACGACCGATACGGTGAACATAGTCGTCGATATCGGAGGGCAAGTCGTAGTTAACGACATGCGTGACATTGGGAATATCAAGACCACGGGCTGCGACGGCGGTGGCGACCATAACAGGGGTACGGCCAGATCGGAAGGTGTGAAGAGCCATTTCACGCTCGCGCTGGGTGCGGTCACCGTGAATGGAGGTGGCGGGAAGGTTGTTGTGCATGAGGAAGTCGCTAAGCATGTCTGCCATCCTCTTCGTCTCGACGAAGATGAGGGTCAACCCAAGACCTTCTTTGCCTTGAGAAGCAAGGATGTCGAGCAGGACACTGCGTTTGTCATGGTCCTCCACGTACTCGATCTTCTGAGTGATGTTCTCAGACGTGCTACCGACACGCCCAACACTCAAGAAGACGTAATCCTTCAAAAAGTCCTTGGCCAGGATTTGGATGTCTCGTGGGAATGTGGCGGAGAACATGAGGGTCTGACGATCGTGGACACCAGGCATGTCCTCGCCCTGGACGATACGACGAATCTGTGGCTCGAAACCCATATCAAGCATGCGGTCCGCCTCATCAAGAACTAAATATTTGATGTTTGCGAGGCTGATCTTGCCGCGTTCAATCAAATCGACGAGACGTCCGGGAGTGGCGCTGAGGAGGTCACAGCCACGTTCAACCTGACGCATCTGCTGGGAGATATCTGCACCGCCATATACGACGGCAGGTCGGACCCAGGATCTGTAAGCGAATTTGCGAGCTTCGTCATGAATCTGGGAGACGAGTTCGCGAGTGGGAGCGAGGATAAGGGCAGTGGGGTAAGCTTTACGTCCTCGACCGTATGACGGCACGGTCTCGGCTGGTGGGGGACGGGGGCCATTGGTGAAGGAGGCAGAAAGGATGGGGAACAGGAAGCCTCCAGTTTTGCCTGAACCAGTCTGTGGAAAATCGAGTCAGAATAAATGATATATCAGAATAGAAAATGATGTAAGACACACCTGGGCGCATGCCATCAAATCCCTGCCGTTGGCGACGATAGGAATAGAATACTTTTGAACGGGCGTGGGGGTCGTGTATCTAGCATACCCGATATTTTCGAGTAGTACAGGGTCTAGGGGAGGACTGGTGAAAGAGGTGACGGGTTCGGGCACTCCTGCACCAGTGGCCTCGACAGGGATGTCGTCGTATTTTTCGAAATTGATTCCTGTGTGTTGCTTGGAGGGGTCGGATGCGTCTCCATAGATTTCTTTCTCGATGCGCATGTTGCGCTGGCCTACGACATGTCGTCCGTCTTTCCATACACCGAAACCATACATGGCATTTTCGCGGGGCTGGTCATCGCGAGAAGACCATCTGTTGTTGTTGTTGTTGTTGTTGTTGTTGCCGTTGCCGTTCCCGTTCCAGTTGTTGTTGGAGTGCATTCCACCTCCCCGCGAACCAGAAAAAGCGCCTCCACCTCTACCTCTATCATTGAAAGGAGCGCCACCCCTCGATTCGAATCGAGTGGGTGTACTGCTGCGGGAATCGTTCCAGCCGTTTCTAGGTGAACAAAGGGGTCAGTCGGTGACAACAAAGATAGGCAAACCAACAAACCCATTGGAGAGATTAGGAGAGGAAGCAGCCCGCTGCTGACTTCTCAAATGAGGAGGAACATAAGCGGATTTCGAGAGATTGAGAGACTCTGTCATGGTGGGGAGCCAAAAACGTCAGCGACATGGATTTCAAAAGTGTAGGAGAACGTACCGAATTTGCTCTCGATACCTGCTGAGCCATTTACGAGTGCATTGGTCATATTAAAGCAACTAGTAAAAGAAAAGAGATTGTTTTGTGAGCTGAAGAAAAAGAGTAAACCAGTCGTAAAGTGACGGTAAGAGGGTAAGGAAGGAAAATTTTGGCGCTGCTTGACTTGGCACAGGTCCCCGCATCGCATTACTCAGCACAGTTCCCACGACCACATGTCCTCCGAGACGCGACCACGTCGATCAAGGCAGCGACGTGGACCAAGTTCGACGTTGACCTCCACGTTCTTCACCGCTGTTGCTCACTGTTGACAATGTCGCACTCTCATAGCCACGCTCCTGGAGAATCTCATTCTCATAGTCACGGAGACGAATCCCATTCTCATAGTCATGGGCCTCAGCAACCTCAACAAATGGCCGTGCCCACCGCTGACCCCGCAATGCAAGCCCTCATCGATGCTGACTACAGACCAGTCGGTTTGGCTGTTCTTCCCGATGTTCCCTCAGTGGTATGCGAGACCCACAAACTTGAAAAGTGCAAGGACTGCGACCAGGACTACGTTACCCTCAACCGTCTCGCTAAAATTCTCCACCAAAACCCTTCCCTGGCCGCCCCACCCCCAGCCAACGTTGTTTCCAAAAACCTGTCTGTTGCAGTAAACAATACGAAAGAGGAGGGAAACGTATGTGGTCTCGTTACTCGTGCATACTTGGTTCATTGCTCAATTCATTTCGCGACGTGTAGCAACTTTACAAACAAGGAAAACACCCTCAAGCCATCGGTCGCTATACCATGGCAGCATCCATCGCAGTACAACGACCTCCCTGGGAATCCAACCAGTTCATGCGCGAAGAACTCTCCGCCATCATCTCGAACCGCTCAGCAGCATACTGCGAGTCCCACGACTACATCTCTGCCCTTGCCGACGCAGATACCGTCATTATAATACGGAGGAATTGGAGCAAAGGTCATTTCAGGAAGGCCAAGGCTCTTATGGGCCTCAACCGGCCGACGGAGGCGAGGGATGCTTTACAGGTTGGGTTGGCGTTTGAGCCTAACAATACGGTAAGTTGGACGGAGATTACCTCTTACTACTGGGATGTCTGACGTCTCCTTCGTAGGAACTTAACGCTTTTCTTACTGACGTTGAGAAGACGATTGAAAAGCCCAGACTGACATCAGACGTCAAGAAGGAGGAATCATCGGCGTAATGATACCACAGGTAAAGCAGCTAGCTATCACGCCTGTTCTCGTATTAAAACTTGACGTGCTAGCTCTCTGTATTTATTAGATGCGAACGTAATACTCCGGAATATTCATATATCTTTCTTAATTTCCTGCCGGCAGTCGAAACGGGGCCACGTCGCCACGAACACGCCCTTGGCTGAACATAAGGTGGTTCCTCCGAATTTCTCCCCAAGAACCATGATCGAGCGAGTTTCTTTACTTAGCCTCACTTGATATAATGTTATGTTCTCATACTCATTTGGCTCTTCCCTCTACGCAGAACTCAGTCTCAAACCACAAAGTGTGGTCGTTCGTGTCTTGACCACTTCGTAGGTCTTCACGTTCAAGGATGAAATAAGGAACCTCACCAACGAGCTGGTTAGGTCTGTGGGTACGTGTGGAAACTCGTTGTGAGCATATTCGCGAGTAATCTTGCGGCAAACTATACCGCTACTATTACAGAATCAGGACCTCGTTATACGTTAGCAAGCGCAGCCCTAGTTAATCAGCCGCCTGTTGTCTCTTGAACAATTCCCTGCCCAAGTAGACGTGTTTCGCTCCCTTGATATCGTCCCACTCCTCCGATTCACCCCAGAGGTTCATGAACTTGGTCATGATGTCTTCTTTCGGGTTCGGGTTCAGCTCAGGGTGGGCGACAAGCATGTCATGAACGCATCTCCAAGCGCTATTCAGGGCACCAACAACCCAGCTGGAGGTGTCCGGAGAAAAGTGAGCCAAAAATCATAGAACACGAGCAGCAAACTTACCCGTGGCAAGTACTGATAGCGTCTCCGGCGAAGAAGAGCCTCTGTTTCTTTCCCGCGGGCATCGTCAAATGAGGGTACACTTCCTGGAATTGGCCTACAGAGAGACGTCAGTCAACACGTAAATTGGATAGCATGCCCACTCACCAGGCCCGAACCACGCAAAAGCACCTGCGATTACTCCATTCAGTAGGATCCATGAAGGATGGACGCGTAAATACCTTGTGAGAACGTGTTACTGTACCAATCCCATGCGTAATAGTCGAGATACTCGTCCCAAAGTTCGCTGACAGGCTTCTGGTGAACGGCAGCGAGATCGTTCATAATGAAGTTCAGGAGTATCTTCTCCTGGGGGCTATTGTAGCCCTTCATGTAGACAGCAAGCCGCTGCGAGTCGAGCAGACCATTGTAAGCCGCGATTACAACGTTCGACTTCTGAGTGCCCGCGCTCGGATTCGGAACACCGTAAGACGGATAGACCGTAGTGCGACAAGGCCTATCCGTGTACGTCTGCCCGCCTATGATACCCATCTTCTCCCACCAAGCAGTCTTGAACTGGATACCGATCTTGACAGAGGGATGGTACTGAAGCTCACGAAGAGCGTTCTTTTGCCCAATCGATAAGTAGATCCCATCCAGGTCGACTGTGCGTAGGACGGAAAGCGGAAGTGTGGAAATCACGTTGGAATACTTGCCAGGTACTTTTTCCGCATGCTGCCCCCTGGGATCCTCCGAAGTATCGACTTGAACCTCAATAGCCTGATCATCGTGGACCGCCAGTTCTTTAATACCGGTGACCCTCTTGTAATACTTTGGTTTGTATTTCTATCACAGAACCCTTCAGTAAAGCCACCGTTTCATCTGAGCAGATAGAAATCTTACCACTTTGTCGAGCATACCGTCTGTGACGATGCGAGTACCGCCGCTATACGAGGTCTTGTCAGCACGGGGGGGAAAGAGTACAAATGGTACGATGCTACGTACTTGAAGCAGTACCAGTCAGGGTTCGTGCTTCTAGGATCATCAAAGGAGAGGGATGCAATGACACTCTCCGTAAGAGAACTGTCAAACCCTCCAGTCCTCCACTCCATCGCTTCGATCCACCGAATGACAGAATCCGGAAATCCCATCGTCTCCCTCATGTAACTTCGGACGGAGTGTTTGTCGTGCCGCATGAGCTTCAAGAACGCGTCTTGGAACGGAGTGCCAACAAAGTAATTGCGAAGAGGTTTCAAAGTCTTCCCGTACAAGGACGTGGTTCCTTCGTCGAGATACTCCTGAGGAATGTAACCATCCTTGTTCTTGTTGGTCTTCCCGATCTTGAAGCTATCAACGCTGTCTTTCCCGTTGTCATCGTTCTTCGACCAGTCGGATTGCTTGACACTGATCCCATTGAAATGCTTGATAGCGTTCCCGCTGTGCATGATAACCTTCAGGAATTTGTCTTCCTTCATACCGAGTCTTTCACGACAGAGGTCGAAGGTACGCCTCATTAAGAAGATATCTGGAAAACGCATCGCTCCGCATTCCTGTTGTATAGATCCGTCAGTCAGAGGAATTTTGTGCGACTGGTTACTTACGAAGTACTGATAGGGCTGACCCCTGAGCTCCGTCGTAAATTCGTGAGTCAAGATGCGACCCCCGTGCCTTCCAGAACCCTCGAGGATCTCATACTTGATACCGAGAGTGTCGAGGATCATAGCAGTGTAAAGGCCAGCACAACCAGCTCCTAGAATCCCGACTGGTAGATCCTTCAGTTCTGGGGGAGGGCTGTAAGTTGGACCAGGAACTAGTTTGTCCGGGTCAATGCCAGTGTCCTTGCTGAAGTCGTCCAACGCCTGGGCTCCCTTCTTCGGCGCTGACAGCTCTTCTGGCGTGGCAGGCTTGGTAATTTTACCGGGCCCCTTCGGAGGAGGTGTCGTGTTGACAAGATGAACCTTCGCGTACCTACGACCCAGTAAGTCTTCTTGCGAGGCTTTGTTCGAATGAAACTGACATGTCGCTAGACTTTGCATCGTTTGCAGGTGCGCCAGGTTTGTCCCGGGCAAATATCTATCCAAAATGCATGAACAACATTTCAGAGACAACGAGGGTTCCGACAAACATTGAAGGTGATGGAATCTTCGCCAGGTTCCTTCAAAAGATGTTAGCTAATTCAAGTTAGAGAGGAAAAGAGCCATCGACGAACCCTTGACACGATAAGCTTGCTGCTGGCCTCCTGGCTACGCTCATAACGGAATTCGAGGCGTAGATCGAACTTTTGTTTACGAGCCAAGATGTCAGACCTCCCAAGCTCGCCTACTTTATCGTTCCGATGGGAGTTGAACTTCTCATCGTCTGGGTCGTCCTCGCTGGGATAGGCTTCGAGAATTCCTTGCTTGTATTTTTGATTGAAGACCTAAAACAACAAAGTCAGCCAACGATTTCCATCGGGATCGCCATCGAGGGCTTACAAAATCAATGGCGGTCTTCCAACTAGGTGGAATTGAGATCACAACATTTGCGTTGGGGTCGTCCACTTGGTATTTTGGTTCGTCAACCATGCTCGCTAAAGAATATTGGGTAGTTGGGGTGCTGGGAGATCATGGTCGATAGATGTCCCCATTTATCATTCTTTTTTCAGCCATTGGATGCCTATCATCGTGGTACCAGGCAGGCCGACCAGGAAAGGCTGTGATTGATTTGTTGAGTGAGATTGACAGAATGGAGATGAAAAAAGTCGCAGAGCATGAGGTCGCAGAGAGAACTTGGCCCCGTGCTTGTAAGGATTGAATAGAATTCAAGGAGATTCCAAGCGCTTACTGTGACTATAAAGAACTAGGGGTGTACTGAGCAATTCCAGATAGAGCGCGATCATGGATCGAAGGAAGGAATGGAGGTGACAGCAAGAAAGCTGTCTTACCGCGGGAATTGAGTCGCAAATTGCCGGTCGCCGATCGCGAGTTTGGAGTTGCCAACACTTCGTGGGAATGACATATCCACCACTCTCACATACTTGCCACGTGTGTGTATACTCATTGGCCTGTTGAGCGCATGAATATGTTCAGACAGGTATAATGAAAAGAGAAGCGATGGCTGTAGTGAGCCAATTGAACGGCGAGTCACATCCATCGCCCAAGTATTAATTCGTTAGATGACATGGGGAATGGCACTCATACGACTACTATAGGTATGACCTTCTGACCATACAAGCACCGATTTTGTTCCACAGAGATCCTATCTGAAAACCGTTCTATCGCTGGAGTGGATCTGAAGCCACTTAAATATATCTTCCGAGTCTCCTGTGGGTCGTTCTTTCAATCATAATAACTTCCCCCTCGCAAGCACATCTCGCAACTCTACCAGCAGACAATGTCAAACGAACAGCTGCTGTACGTATGAACAAACGGAACTTTGAATTTCCTTCCTGACCTAGTTCAACCACTCAGTGATCTTGTCTTCGTTCTCGATGCCACAGGAAGCATGGGGCCGTGGATCCGTTCTGCGGAGAACAGCATCAACAATATCGTCAAGCAGATCCACGACTCTAAGAAGCTTGCTTCTCCTTCCGCTCTTCGTGTCGGAGTCCTAGCTTATCGTGACGTTGAAAGCGAAAGCTTCGTTGAGTTCCTCACGAAGCCTTGTCCGCTCACTTCCAATATCGACACGGTGCACAAGTTTTTGAAGAACCTCGGAGCTGCTGGTGGTGGGGACGGACCCGAAGCCGTAGCCACAGCATTAAACGCAGCGACCAACGACGAGCCGAATGTAATGGGCTGGTTGCCCTCTAGCAAGGGCGCCCACCAGATCCTTGTTCACATAACCGACGCACCTCCTCACGGCCTCGAGGACGGTGATCCCAGTGAGATGCGTTTCTCGATACAAGCCAATATTGACCGCCTAATCATCGTCCACAGAAAATCCTACAAAAGATGCGAGAACTGCTGGAATATTCAAGAACATTCTTAGAACTAATGAACTTCTGAAGAAGAACGGGTTCACCTACGTATGGCTGTCTCGACTATATGTTCGGTCCGCAGCTCATTTTCTCCAATAGTTCGTGGTATCTTGCGGTGAAATGGGGAAAATCTACAAGGTATACCTCTGATGTTTTGCGTTGCGACTCAAGGCTGACCACCTCCTACACAAAGTGGGCAGTGCCGTTCTACCGACGAGCAACATCGGGGAATGGGTACATGCTTCCCTTGGTCCGTGCCGATCTCCTTCCTCACGCGATCACCGCCCTCGCGCTCGAGAGTTTGGCTCTCGACACCGCGCTGGAGGAGATGAGAGAGGAGCTCAGGCCCCTCAGCCTGGGCGAGAAGCCCTCCTTTGCCAATGACGATTCCATACCGAAAAGTATGCCAAGGTTCGATGTGCTCTTGCGCGCCGTCGCGATGCCCGAAGCAGAGGCAGCGAAAGAGCTTACACCGGAGGAGCTTGATCATATCATGGACAATGCAGAAACGCCCGAAGACCTTGATATCATGACCAAATCAGTACGTCTCTTGCTCGAGTTAACAACAGTCTATCTCACTCTTTGCCAGTTCCGTCCACCTCCAGAAGATGCAATCGACACGATGCACACGCTCTTCAAGGCAAAGGGAACAAAAGTGCCGACTTTGAAGAGCAACATCACCTACGACTTTACTGGCAATGCCCTCCATAATTGGAAGATCATGGAAAGCGCGAAGACACCCGAGGATCTTGTTGGTGGGGCCCCAACGGTGAGCATACCACGCTTTCCACTTCGTATCCAATACCTATAACCGGACTGCAGCCTGAGGGAATACCGCTCACTGGCTCCGGTGAACAAGCGGTGGAGATTGTTCATGAACCTGTTACAAAAGCCCAGGTATGCCGAAATTGAGCAACTTTTCATGTTCATGATCTGATTATTCTGGTCTACAGGTCGAGAGAATGGCCCACAGGTTCAGGGCGAAATACGGGGCTTCGGAGTCTTGAGGTCTTTCGCGGTGTGAACATGTATGACTCCATTCGAGAGTTTCGGATGATATTATGTCCCGCCTGCAGTCTGTTTGTTCTGTACACTAGTAGGAAATGACTTGAATACAACCCCCGGAACTTTGACACTTAATCCCCACATTCACTAGTACTTAGTAGAACTCCGAACTCAATGCGAAGGGTAGTAATCAATCCATACCCGTGGTATCACACAAGTATTGGAAGGGATTCTACGAGACGAATCTAAGGACGGTCAGTCGGAGAGTCCGATGATCGATCGCAGATGGATGGGCGCGCAAGACAAGTCAACATCAACACGCTCTTGCGGGGATACCGATATATAACCCGCTCAGAGTTCATACAATGCAGCTGACACCTTGAATACCGAATTCTCGTGAGGAGCTGTGAGGAGTCGCAGACAGGTTGCATTCTCGATGTTCGGCGATTGTCAATCAACCAATTACAAAGGCCTAGGGCAGTAGGTACACGTGGACACGTGCGCGTTCTCGTGTCGCTGATCAATTATGATAGCATAGGCACTATCCTTTTTTTTGATTCTGAACGCCGATGTGAAGTTTCCGACATAGCAACTTCTATCGACTTTGACAGCTTGCATACTTATCAATATCTGTCGGAACTCGGTAACCTCTCCATACACCGTGAACATTATGAGGAAGGTTCATGTCGCTCGGTTCTACTTCATGTTGAAGAACGTTCACCTGTCATTCCTCCTTTCCATCTGCGCGCATATCACTTTGATCATAGGGATGGGGTTATTCCTTCAGGGCGTGGGCTTGCTAAGTACCAAGCAATATGGTTAATATCAATTGTTCAACTTTCAGAAATACCAGGCCTATCTTTGTCGCCCTGTTAGCTACTCAATCCCCCCACATTTTCTCGTCTTCTCTCGATCACCATAGTACATTGATATGGCTGAGCCCAAGTACACCGTCAATGACAAGAAAGGCTCCGTCACCGTGAACATACCCGCAGCATGGAA
The DNA here is from genome assembly GCA_024721195.1 of Marasmius sp. AFHP31. NCBI lineage: Eukaryota > Fungi > Basidiomycota > Agaricomycetes > Agaricales > Marasmiaceae > Marasmius > Marasmius sp. AFHP31. The sequence continues at coordinate 115,744 of JANHQD010002036.1, forward strand.
AACAGAGATCGAATTTGTACGCCTTTTCTCTCCCCTTTCCAACCGGTGACCTCACCTAGGAAGAATTCTACTTCAGACCTTTCGAAAAACATACAAACAAGTTATCGCAGAGCTTTGGAAACAGGGAAAGGGTGGGCAGGAAAAGGCCGAGACCTACCACACGAACGACAGACCCGGTGAACTATTCCGGTCCAGGGCCTATACGGAGGAGTTTGCCAGCGTGCTCACCTTGGAGTTCTCTCATACTCGTGGGGCGGAACCGAGCGCCAAATTGAACGTTTTGACGGTTGGTCTGATTGTCCTTCTATGAGGTGTCTACTTATACTGACTATATGTTGACTGGGTTTAGGAGCGCAAGTCGAATGTTGTCGTCTACACCGTTCGTCCGAATCTCCTCTTTGGAATGGGTCCGAACTTATTTATTGCCCTATGGCAGATTCTTTCTAGCGACGAATCTCCCTCTCCGGCGACCACCCCCGACTCTAGTGACCAGTCAGTCTTTGAGCACTCTCTTCTGGTCCCCTTTCAACTCGTAGAATCACAGGTATGCAGTGGTGACCCTCACGAATACCAAAGCACCACCGACAGATGGCAAACCGACAGACGGTAAACCTACGGACGGGAAGCCAACGGATGGAAAATCAACAGATGGAAAGCCGACAGATGGGAAGCCGACGGACGGAAAACCGACAGACAGGAAGCCTGACGATAAGGACGAGAAACCACAACTAGACAACGTCCAAGCCGAAATTGTGTATGTTTTTGCCCATCCAGTTGTCTCCTATACTTATTGAACCTAACTTTCGCTCCAGACCCGGTCTCAACAAAGCTTTCCAACACTTCCTTTTCTTCCAGATCGACGATGTTGCCGGGTTTCGTGATGCCTTGGACTCCAAAATCATACCGAAGATTTCCACGGCGGATAAGGTCTTCGATATGCTCAAAAAGAAGGAATTTCCTCCGAGCGGTCTACCTGACAACAAATTCGAGTATGTTGGATGCAGCGTTGGGTTCTCGTCGAGAGGTCTTGCGAAGCTTGGCTTGACGGATTACCTGTATGACGAAGCCTTCCAGCGGGGTCAGCAACGTGATGCGAAGGACTTGGGCGACAAAGGGAAGGAGACCCCGGATGGTACATTCGAACCAGATTGGGAATCCGGCTTCCTCAAGGAGATCCATGGCGTCTTTCAAATCACCGCACACAACGAGAGCAAAGGGAAGGCGTTTTACCAGCAGCTCAAGCGCGATTTTGCATACTCGGGGGGCATACAACAGGTGTACTACATGAATACCAAGTTCAGGCCGGCGCCCAATACTCGTCAGGAGCACTTCGGCTTTAGAGATGGGATTGCCAAACCGGAGTACAAGGGCTATACATTCGACAACGAGCTACCGATAAGGTTCGCTGGAGCTCCGGTTGTCGACCCTGGACTCATCCTGATGGGACGCAAGGGAGATCCAGAGAAGGATCGTCGGCCTGCTTGGGCTGTGGATGGCTCCTTCTTTGTGTTCAGGAAGCTCAAACAGTTCGTACCCGAATTCCATACGTTCCTTCAGGATAAGGGGACCAAAATGTTCCCCACGTTGTCCCCCGACGATGCATCCCATAAACTTGGGGCAAGGCTTTTCGGGCGTTGGAAGAGTGGTCCGTATCTAATTTATGTAGTGCCGGCTCGTTACTGACCATTCTGACTTCGTTTCCGCTCAGGTACGCCCGTCGTCCTGTCTCCCGACAGAGACGACACGACAATTTCTGATGACGACAAGCGGATTAACAACTTTCAGTACCCCAGTGATCAAAAGACTTGCCCCTTTGCAGCGCATACCCAAAAATCGTATCCTCGCAACAATCTTCCGGGCAGTAACGATCATCTGTAAGTTGCCTCCCGACACCTCAAGGCCTCATTTCTCAAGTTTATTGACGTGGCGAAATAGGTTCAGGCGTGCTAGCATTCCTTACGGTGAAGAGGTCGTAGACGAAGAGAAGTCCCGGACTCAGACCCAGATTGACAGAGGTTTGATATTCTTGTGCTATCAAAGTAGCATCGAGCGCGGATTCAAGTACATTCAACAACGTCAGTTTCTCTTACCTGTTCCACCTCGGTCTGTGCTGATCGATATGCTACGACCCAGGGCTCAGCAACCCTGATTTCCCTTCGGCGAACTTGACGGCGGAGTCTCCGGGGCATGATGCAGTTATTGGCACGGCTGAGCGTCGATCCATGACTGGGGCGAATCCAGCGGATCCGAAGGAGAGGCTTACCATTCATCAACGCTTCGTCGAGGCAAGGGGTGGAGAATATTTCTTCATGCCTTCGATGGCCACTCTCAATAAGATCGCTAAATCCTCTTGATTGATAGAATAGCTTGTAGGATAGCACGACGATAGGTGATAATGTCTGTGTAATATTCATTAGCGAGGATTGTGCCACCTCATACTTCAGTGTGCATCAGACAAGAGCCAGAGGGACTTCGTCTGACCATCTCAATGATCGTACCGGTACCGTAGCCCAGTAGCCTAGTCTAATCGTGTTCTCATATAGTTCTGACACTGACAGCAGACGATGTATATGCGGTACTTAGATGAATCCTCTATGATGAAGCAAGAAAAGAATCTCGAACCCGAGCCCAACATTCCGCTTAGTCTCGTTGAACCAGACTGACGATATCTACGTGACGACTTCGATGTACGTAGATATGTAGTCTGGAATTAAAGTGGGTGTTCTATAGGGCCAGCCTTAATTAGCTAATCCTGTGCCCCCAGATCGGGCGGGCCAGGTCGGACCGATGATAATTTTGCTCTCTTTGGCCCCGCCGTCGTCGACGACATCCAATCCCGTTGCAATCTGACTGGTCCTCCCCTTCAACAACCCTCTATCCTTGTCCTTGCTCGGGAAAATGGCCTCTGGACCGGCTTGGTCAGACTCAGTTGGCCTCGACACCATCAAGAAAGTGATACCAGTAGCACAACATATCCCTCAATGGCCCAACGGCCTCCATAGGCGAGTCGAAGGTATGGAGCTGGGGAGATAGATCTTGAACGAGAGTTTGAGGAGTGTCAGGCCAAGGGGATGCAAACAAGTTTCCTTCCAGATTCTCATCCATATTCATCACATCCCCCTCATTCTCTATGCTCATTGCTCAAGTCAGCCTCTAAAGACCTGTCACCTCAATAATCCCTCTTTCCCCTGTTCAGACCGCATCCCAACTAATAACAACCAAGTGATAGTCTGCTGCATTGGGTAGTGGGGTGTTACCGTGCGTATGGTGGGGTTGGCATTGATAATGGTGAGCCATTTCTTTCGCAATCTTCGTCGTTTCGGTGATTGAGACGTGTTCTCAGACATAATAGCGCGTTATCAAAGTTGAAAATTGATGATATTAGACGAATGTGGGCGTAATTACACGGGTTGAACTCTGAGCGACGACGCGATCGAGGTCAAGTGAGGGAAAGGGTCGTGGGAGGATCCTTAATTACATAATCATTTTCTGGCCCTATAGACCCCTCGACATTACCATAAGACTACATTCCGCTCCATATCGGCTCAAGAACAAAAGAGACTCAAAGACAGCAGGCTACCCACTTCCCTTCTCCCCGACTCGAGTCGACTCTCGTCTAGCTCTGCCTCTCACTACTCAGGGTGTCGTACAAGACAGCTGAAGACGATGGAAGCCAGATCTTGCATGGCACAATGTCTGTGAATATAATCTATTATACAATTGTCGAAGAACCCTAAGTTTTGCCCTTTTTCGGATTAGCACGCCTTCCTTTTTCGTAACCCTAATGTGCCCCATGAGCCGCGCGCGTCTGACCTCGCTCTGTACAGAACCACAACCTCACATCCTACCACACCTTCCGCGTACCTTTGTCAACCGGTAACCTTGTAAACTTGATACCTGAGTACCCTAGAATGTCAATAACAGCGACGGTGATACCGCATACTGGCATAGAATCACCAGAATCTACACTTCGGTCTTGCGTCTGAATGCAATTACAGTCGATCCTGCTCAATCTTACCATAGCTACAGAATTGGGAGGTGGAGTAAAGGCCGCAAAACTCGGTATCACGAAGTCAAGGAAGGAGGTTCCCTTCAAAAAGTGTGTATTACATTCAACTTGCATCGGAAAACAGAACCTCATGATGATTTGAGATTCGGGTCAACCTGAGTCGGTTGATCTGTATACAACATCCTCACTGGTAGCCCACAGCTACAGTTAAAATTGACTTAGAGTCAGACTAATTACAGGTAGGAATAGTCTCAGTTGGACTGTCGATGCAGTCAACTACACGGCGCGCGGATTGCAGCACTACCAATTGACGGTGAGTACTGCAAACTTTGAAAAGACAATCATCGGACAGAGCTAAGCTCAATCTTGTCCCGCCCAGACTCAGAATCGACGGCACGTATGGGAGGCTCACTGGGAACATGGACTTCCGATATAATGCACACAGGTATCAGGTGAGAATGGTATTGTTTTGGTGTCTCCATGCTCAACTCTTTCCCGCACAGCTGGTAGCGGCATAGCCTCGCTGCCATTCCTGCAATGGGCCTATACCCGGGATCTCAAACCTGATGCAAGACTCAAGCCGAGACCAACCGTGCAGTTGTAAGATCGGTAGCTGGGATTATGACGTCGGTAATCGCTGGTAAGTTATACGGAAGCAACTTACTCGTCAGAACCGCGAGATTGGAGGTAGTATTTTACACCAATCTCTGCTTTCTGAGTCTCCTAACCCGGTTGTCCATGCGTGGTGCTCATGGTCTCTCGGCCACATTGAAATTTTACATTGTTGATTGAGAGGCCCATTCGCTGTAACTGGATCAGTGCCGCACTAGTGAGGCCCGAGAGTCACCAAATAGGTATGTGCTGGAACTCGCGGTTTTTTCTTCTTCATGTGGATAACTTGTTAGCCTTACACCCGCTGTTAGAATCTGTTTTCATTTTGCTGTCCTGATTCGGATTGAGTGATCAGATCAATCAACTGAGTTGCACTGTGCACGTCTAGCGGCACCCTGGCTAAGGTGGCGGGCTACAGTTGACTTGTGGGTGAGCGCAGGTCCTGAATTCCTTGAACATCTTCTAAAGCAGTCTTATATCACCCCAGAACTTTGAGTTATATCATCAAAATCGATTCCGATATCATAGTGGTTGTTCTCACTGCACAGTGTCTGCCCGGGAAGGTGCGCCGAATTACATACCTGTTCACAATCAGGTCCATGTAAACGTCATCGTAGGATGGTACGTTGATTTCTACGTGTATTTATGGAGAATTACAGCTCGAGGTAGGTGGGATGCCGACCGCTTGGCGGGAGGTGGATGTAAATCTATCTAGGCATTCGAAGATGTGTCGACATGCGACAGTAGAAATGCTGCTCTTGACACGGTACCATTTGCATTGTCTCAAATCTATGATGAGAGTGCGAAAGTTTTTCTGAGGAAATGGTGGTCTTTGGAGAGTTCGACGTCTTGGTCTTGCATGTAAGTCAGCTTATTTCATGGAATCTAGCCTTTAGTATACCGAAGCTTTGTTGTTTCACAGAAACAATTACCCCATCCATAGCCAGTTTTATTCCAATATTTTGCTGGTAGCAGGACTTGGATTGCAATACCCGAAGTTGAGTCAATGCCTCAGTTCATGAATACTCAGTACTCAGTACTCAGGCCGTAGCTACGACCCTTTTTTTTCCACTCGCCGCGGATCGAAAATTCGGGAACTCAAACACATGTTTCCTTGTGGCCTTGTGATACTGATCGAAATGAGCACGGTATCAGTAAGCATGCAAACCATCGTCCCCTTCGAACTACTTACGCAGAAATGGCTATGCACAGTACTCTAGGCGCCCCGCTCGCCCTGACGTGTCATGGCAAACAGAAAAACTCGGCAGCTGTGGAATCAGAACTGAGACTTAGGCAGCTGACAATCCCCCGGTTGTGAATCAGCTCACTGATCATCGGTTCTCCGAATGGAACTCTTCTTCAGATGAACTGTTGGATGAGTCTATTATCTACGAGCTTGACTGAGGGCCGCAGGTGGGTTATGTCTAGCCATATGATTAGCACATAACTGACGACAGTTCCTCCAGAGCATTGGCTTTAGTATGCACAGGATTGTCAACGAAGTCGTCTCTCTGACTACATCCCGAAGTGTCACGTAAGCTCTCCGGTATACCCTCAGGCGGTCCCTCACTACTCTGATACATCCACATCCTCAGTCCCCGACGTTTACGCATTCATTTCTGTGAGAGCAATTGACAATTGTGGCAACAGGTCCAAGATTTCTCTTCGTGAGGGTTGAATCGACGCGACCACAGCTGGACCAGAAAATGCACCGGAACCTCATTAGGACTTTGGGTCGCACTTGAAGTCCTTCAGGCATCAAGGGTTTGACCAGTCTAACATGATTTATCTCATTGTGTGTGGTCATTCCGTGGGTGGTGTTCGACGAGACGGTTTCCATTATCAAGGACGAAAGCATGGACGTTCAGGTTTTCGATGGGA